>JASAND010018298.1:0-57414 GCA_030248195.1 Trissonchulus latispiculum
TCATTGGTTTGGTTTGGTAGCATAATGTATAAATTTTTTGAAATCCTCAGAAACCCGAGATCTCGAAAATTCTGAAAAATCCGAAATTTGTAAAGAAAATGAAAAAAATAAGGGATTTTTGAATTGCTCTCTAAAAGAGCTTCCGAAGTTTAGTTGATTGTACCCTAGGAAGCAGGATTGACGCAACCTAAAATAGGGATGTTACTCATACAATGCGGTAATAAAACCTATTTTGAAAACTTTGCACACTTTTTAAAAGTGGTAATCAAATCGGGTCATTTCAACTTAAAATGAGAATTTTAGCTTCTTCTCCAAGAAAAAGCATTGAAAGCTGCTCTTTTCAAAACTCTGGACTTAAAATTCCCCTTTTTGAAAATTTTTTTAGAATGTTTAGACGTCTCGGTTTGTCCAATCTAAAATTTCGGAATAGTTCATTACTGCATGAGTCCACCTCGACTAGTGTGGACGGCAGCTCCACCCTTTCAGGCGAATTGAACAACAGATCTCTAGTTAGCGAGGTTCCCACTGATCGTTCAAGCAAAATTATACTCCTAGAAATTAAAGCATAAAGAAAGCAACACAGCAATCTGTTGATTTGTAAACTAGCTTTTATTCCATACGTAGCTACATTCATGCTTGTTCGCTGTTTAATTAATAATTGTATTCTTGCTTACGTACGAATTAATTTAACTCTGCAGTACATAAGGGAATTTGTAATTGTAATTGTACAATTTCACTATTCTTTCGCAATTGAAATCCAAAAGAAATCTAAAACTTAATGTTCAAGTAGCAGGGACTAATGTATAGGTTTTGTCTTGTTAGTGTTTTGGATTTGGTGGGTGTAATCTTTAAGTTGTATTTTTGGTGTTTGTCAAATTGAATCCGTTCACCAGTAGTTGGAGTTGAGATTGGTCAGAGTAGTATTACAACGACCAGTTTGGAAAGTGATTTCATTTTTGGTGGTGAATTTGGTTGATTTTGTTGATTTACAGATATTATTTTAGCATCACTATTCATTATGAATGATTGAAAAAGCTGTAGTAGATATTTTATGGTATTAGTATTCTTGTCGGTAGTAGTATTGTTTAATCAGTCTTTAGCCTATGTAAATATGTATGTGTTATATTAAACAAATTATGAAATAAATTTTAATATGTTATGACAATGTTGTCGAGGGAGGTTGAAAAATATCTATCTAAACTATATTATACTCCAGGTCAGCCCGCAGTGTTTAGTTCAGGTTATAAATTATATTGGACGCTTCGAAATACAGGCTTTAGTCATGTAAAAAAATTATCGGAAGTCAATGATTGGTTAAAAAAACAGTTCACTCACGTAATCCATTCACCACCTAATAAGAAGTTTCTTAGACAAAGAATTATTTTGGCTGACGAGCATCCAGTGGGAAGCGGATGTTGCACATTTTCCTAAACTTGTTCCAAAACTGGTTCTCGTTGTCATTGATTGGCCAACCGATAGGCATTTGCTTTGCCGCTGTCAAAGGAAACATCTAGTAATATTATTGCTGCATTTAAGAAGATTTTACAACAATGTAAATAAAGCTCCCTGTATTTTGAGAACAGATCAGGAAAATCATTTATGTCGAAACAGTTTCAGCGATTTTTGGAGGCTAAACATATCAAGCATGTAATAGCCCAAGGCGATGAGAAGGCGGTTTTTGCGGAAAGATTCGTCAAACTTTAAAAAAGAAAATTGTATCTTTATCTGAGTACGAAAAACAAGTCTAATTTTGTCAAGGATTTGCCCCTAATAGTCCAATCTTATAATAACACCTATCACCGCATCATTGGAATGGCTCCGTCGGGTGTTACTAAAGCAAATAGAGGAGCGATTTTACACCACCTAAGGTTCAGTGTCGACACTGTGTCAAAGAAAAAACGACTGAAAGGTGACAACTACGAATTCAATGTTGGAGACTTTGTACGAATTAAGAAGGCAAGTGGAACCTTCCGTAAATCAGCAGAGGAAACATTTAGCAGAGAGGTTTTTCAAAATCATTTCAAAAACGCCTGGAACGCCACCAAGACTACAATTACAAGATACCTCGAAAGAACCAGAAAGTATAATAGGATCATTTTATCACACCTACGGAGGTGAGGCATGCTGAAACAAATTGGCAATTACATAAACAAATTAATATGAAACGAACTGTCCAATAAAGAAAACGCCGATATTATTTAATATCTTTCAAAAGGCTTGCCAGAAAATATGACAATTGGTTCCTATAAAATCCCCTACACGTTCATTTCGCCGTCAGTCTGCAAAAAGGGATAATTATGGCGACTAGTGGTGCGAGTGATTCTAGTATATACATATTCTGTTCATCAAATGTCAAATCTGATCTGTATGAAAATACGATGGCTAATTTTGATATTCCGTTGGCAAAAATTTTAGTTTTGGATCGATCCTCTACATATAAGATAACAAAGACGAGTATATCGTTTAAACTTCTTTGGCAGAATATTGACGAAGATTACGACCAAAATAAAATTACCATTGACATTGATTCTGAAAAGGTCACAATTAGACCATCTGCTGGAGTTTATTACAGACCACGACGGTGTGGATGAACTAAATAGAATTATAAATCTGGAACCACGATTATCAAATAAGTTAAAATTTGATTTAACGAAGAGTTGAATCTAGTTAATTATGAAAGCATAGACATAGATTCGATAATGTTTGCTGAAAGGATAGCTATGCTGCTGGGTTTGGTATTAAAGTCATTACATGCTTCCAAAGGTGTTGGTACGATTTCCAGATATGTTAGCAGGTTATTCATCGTTATTTATCTACTGTTCAGCAGCAACAAACTCTATTGTTGGTAATGTGATACTTTAACTTATCCGTGTAATCCCTCTTGATTCATATAAATTTGGAAAAATAATTTGGTGCGATTTTCAGAAACCGATATATGTAAATATAAGTGAAAACATATTATCAGAAATTCATTTTACGTTATCCTTACTGATGGTAGGTTGTGTCCTTTTGCTGATAATGTTAGTGGTGTTTTCTGTACTTTGCATATTGCACGTGATTTTTTAACATATTAATATGGATTCAGACCCAGAAATTGTGAAAGTATTTCTACAATATTTTCAAGGTCAGAGAGGCGGTGGTTCGACTTCCCCACAGACAGCATATTTTGCTGTCCAACCAAGGTTTCAGGGTTACTACGTACAGCGTGGACATGGTCTTGGTCTTTTATCCCGTATTGCTGGATGGCTTTCTCCAGTAATAAAATTTCTTTCCATTCGCGGTTTCAGGACTTCAGGACTTTGCAGAACGTATTAACAGAGGTGAAAACATAAAACAGGCGTCTGTTGGCGCCACAATTGGGGCTGTCTCGAACCCAGCTAGTTCTCTTGCAAGAACACAAACGGGGAGAGGAAAGAAAAGAAAACGGAAGGTGAAAAAAATAAACAATGATATCAAGAAGAGGCGAGTAAATAACAATCGCAAAAAGAAACAGAAAAAGGAAGACAGCGAAGCGCAAAAGTAAACAGAAGCCAACAAAAAGGAAGCAGAAACAGAAACAAAAATCAGTCAACAAAGTTGAGAGTTCGAAGTAAGTCGGTATCAAATAACGACAAGAGGATCAAATTCCGCAAACTTAATCGTGATCCTATTTTCCCGGATCAATCATTTAATATCACATAATGGATGATAACGCTCTTGTAATTTCCCAGCAAATCGATTTATTTGCAGCTCGGCCTGCTGATTTATCTGTCACAGAAGAAATAGTAAACGAAGTGAGACCATCAAATGTTTACACCTCATCATCTGAAATAATTTTCTCTATTCACGGAAATGAAGGTTTGTATTTGGATCCTCAGATCACAATGGCAGTAGCATTTAAAATACTGAAAGCGGATGGTACTAATTTAGATAAGGATGCTAAAGTGGCACCCTTAAACTTGATACCACATACCGCTTTTAAACAATCAACAATGAAAATTAATGGCGTAATAGTTTCAAATTCTTCGAATCTGTATCCGTATCGATCCTATCTTTCTTTACATTTGTCGTATTCGAAGGACCCAAAAAGCACTTGGCTTCAATTGCACGGTTACTATGCGGATACAGGAGACTTCTCATCAACGATAGCATCAGAGAATGATGGATTCAAGGCGCGTCAAGAGTTGGCGGCAGAATCCAAAACAATGTACTTTCTTGCTCCCCTACAAAATGACCTGTCATATCAGCCGCGGCTTATCATTCCGGGAGTGAACATCGAGATTACTCTATCGCCTGCATCTGACGGATTTCGAATAATGAGTGGGACAACTACTACGAAGGAACAATTGAAAATTGTGGATATCTATTTGCTTGTCAAATATTACAGAATATTACCTTCCCTAGCGTTAGCCATTGAGGAGACACTACGAACACGTCCAGTGCGATATCCTATTACTAGACTGGTTACAAGAACGTACACTATTTCACCTGGTACAACAGTATATACAATAGACAACCTAAGTTCTGGGCTACTTCCTTCCGTTTGTTTGGCAGGTTTTGTCGAAGCTGATGCTTTTATCGGTGGTTATGCTAAGAATGCGTTAGAATTTAAAAATAAAGGGCTACAAACATTACAAATCTTTGCAAACGGAAGGCCTATACCTACAAATCCATATAATCCTATTATCGATGCTAATGGTAGTGACGTTTGTTTCGAATATCTGGGGTTATGCGAAGCTATGGGGAAAATCAATGGTGACTCATCCATTGGTCTCAGTTTGAAGGACTATAGAGAAGGAAATTTCATTTATGGATTCTCAATTGCCGGTTCTGAATCAGGACTAAAAGCGGACGCTGCGCAATATAAATATGGAAGTTTAAATTTGAAATCCACATTTGAAGTTGGAGGTATTGATCAAGCTGTTGTGTTGGTTATTCTTCTAGTTTATCAGTCCGAGATAAAAATTACGTATGACAGGCAAGTAGTTATTGACTATGTGACGTGATGGATTCTGTTACCATTGCTGCAGTGTGCAAGGCCGACCCACACATTAATCGTTGGTTTCAGGGAGTCTATGCATCAAATACTTTGACAGAAATAATGATCAAACCCTTTGCCATTATTGCTAACACAGAGCCCAGCTGGCATATTGGAAGACACTGGGTTGCATTCTCAATGGACAATAATGAAACATTCACTTGCTTTGACAGTTTAGGTGGCACTGATTTCATGGTTAATACACGACTTAAAAACTTCATTGAGTCGATTAGTTATGATAAAATGCAAATCAGTAACGCACAACTTCAAGATCAAAATTCAGATGTTTGCGGGCATTACTGTATTTATTTTTGTATCACTGGAGTCGTGGTATTGCTTTGAAAGCCGTTGAACAATTTCTGCTTCGTTATCCAAACGCAGAATCAAGGGATAATTTTGTCAGATGGTTCGTTGGGAAAATGCCAAGAAAATATTAATCTGAATTGTAAATAAACTTTGCTATAAAAATAATGCTTTATCACTGAATTTTCATTTAATATGTTTGAGTCTGTCGATACTGTTTCGATTTCATGGACACCTCCATTTGGTGTTATTGTAGTTGGCAGTAGTAGATCTGGTGAGTGAGTGTACAGAGTAGTAGTCATTTTCATAATTTTGTGTATTGGTTAGCATTAGCGTTGTATTTTTTATTAAAATATATTTTCCAATTTTTATTGTAGGAGTTGTAACTATTTTTAGGGAAAACAGAGTTTATACTAAAATGCCTTGAGAATTGGAAAGATCTAACAGGGTCTGCACACAGCATAGACAGGTTAATATGGATGTGTAATCGCAGGGAAAGTGAGTTGGAAGCCCGAATTTTAAGATTGATGTCTGCTCATGAAAGCAAGGTAGAATTCTATGAAGGGATCCAACAAGAATATCTAAAAGATAGTAAGACGTTGGACAGAAACCTAACAAATGTATTGATAATTGATGACTTGCTTCACGAAGTTGAAAGCAGCCCAATTCTCAGCACTTTATTCACTACGGACATACATCACAAAAATCTAACTATTTTTCTGGTTTGTCACAATCTTTTTTCAAAAGGGATTCATTACAGGACTGCCGCAAGAAATACGGATTTATTTGTCTGCTTTAATCAACCTCGAGACCAGAATGTCATTAAAATTTTATCGTCACAGATTTTTAACAAGCCAAAGTTTTTACCAAGTGTTTATGCAAGTACTGTGCTTGCTACACCATATAATTATTTTGTGTGTAATTTGAGACAATCTTGTCCATTACCAGCAAGAGTAACTTCAAATATATTTGGTGAGAGAGGTCAATTCATTGAAACATTTGAACCTTCTTAATCAATTTTACTTATTGCAGCTTTATGGATTTATTGCTGATTAATTTTGAAGGATTCAACTTTGGAAATCAATTTTATCCTAAAGAATTTGCTTACGCAAGTCTTCATAATTGTTTCAGCGGATTCTTTTTCATTGATTTGACTCAGGATTTGTGGTTATCCTTGCCTAGCCAGGCGCAAAAAGTGTTTCACTGGAAAACGGCTAATATTCATAAGCTTGGCTGGAGTTCATCACCGTCTGGAAGCGTTAAGATCGACTATATTGCGCAATTTGTGGGATTTTATTCCCAATTTTTTACTATCGTTGCTCTAGATCAAGTTAAAGCCAAGTATCTTAGTAATCTTTCATCAGTTGAGGTGAAATTTGTTGGAGATCTATTCGAAAGCCCTCAACTGTCATACGACGATACGCCAACCTGCGGCTACGTTCATCACAGAAACCATCGTCCGCGCTGTGCCTATTCAACAGTTTTGGCTACTGTGAGGCAAATCTCGTCTAAGGCCAGCACTGTGCAGTATGAGTAAAGACTTGAAAAAATATTATCAATTTCTAAGATTCCTTAGTGATCCAAACATTTCCAATAAGGTCAGGACCAAACTCATTGAGATAGCCCCACCTGGAGTCATCAAAGCCATCTCTGAGGCCTTTCTAAACGTTGTTGCGAACGGAGAGCGAGTGGGCACAGGACAAAGGCGAATATTGCGGAAGCATAAAAACAGAATAAAAAAGATTTTGTCAAGGAAGACGTCAATCAAAGAGAAACGACAAGCGGTTCAGAGAGGAGGTGGTCCGTTGTTACCAGTAGTTTTGCCAGTGGCTTTGTTTATTTTCGACGAATTGAATAGCTACAATGAGTCGCCGAATGTATTTAGTGCCAACAGAGATAATAGACAACATGAACAGGAGCAATGAATTGGATACCAGTGCCGCAAAACGACAACTCGTTGCAACTGACGCCCAGATTGAACAAACATTGGATCGAAAAGACGGAAACAGCGATATTGACTATAATGAATTTGTAAAACTTTTACACGTATTTCAAACTTTACAAAATCAGCTGAAGACAGCTGATACACCTGAAACTAGACCTGTACAGTCCAGCCAGCCAAACGATTTCCACGCTATTTTTGTTGGAGCACCTAAGAGACAACGTCCACGTGTTAAAACAATTTTAGACATTTTGAAAGAAACACCCATAAAGTTATGGGATACGCAGAGTGGCGAAGTTTCTGTGAATGGTCACCCTATTGCTGGAAGTAACATCCGCGAAATCCTTTATGCCATTACGTCTACAGGGACCAGGAAGTCATATCCCAGTGGTTACGAGGAATTTCTGCAGCAGCTAGCTCAAATTCCTGCGTTTTCTGCAGCATATATCTCAAACCGTGGCACAAAGGATCTTTTCAATTACTATAAATCTAATGCTACAATCAGTCAGCATAGACCTAGATGGATAAATGGACTCATCTAATTGGTTATCTTATATATTAACTCATGTATAATTATGTAATAAATGGTTATAGTAGTTGAGTGGCAAATCGTTTAGCTAAAGTTCCGATCCTCCACCGCATTATTACGGGAAAATAGAATAACTTGTTAATTAACAATTAAAAGGGACATAGATTCCTCACAGTTCCATTTATTTTCAACAAAAAAACAACAAATAACAATAAAATTCCAGTTGTCAACGAATATTACTGTCGCCATTCCAATATTACAAATCAAGCACACTAGTGTGAACTAAATCATCATGAACAACTCTTTTAATATAGACAGGAACAATTCCACTTTTTTCTGAGGTAAAGGTTCGCAATTGCCCTTTATACTTCTGAATTCCAGCGCCGACTACAATCTTCATAGAATTTTGGAGCAAAGAATCTTTATATGTTTGTAAGCTTAAATCATTTAGTTTCTGTTGCACGCCTTTAGCCTTGTTGAGGGTTCCTGTGGATGAAGACAGCACATACGTTTTAGAAGCCAACGCTACAACTTCCGTACCCTCCTTTTCAAGTTTCCATAACCCGGGAACAACTTTAAAAAAATTGTAACTTGTCGGCGTTCTGTTATCTACTAGAGTTTCATATTTTTTCTGGGCATATTGATCTGTTAATTCTGGTTTTACGCAATCATCGAAAGTATTTCCAGAAAGGGCTATCATGAAACTGTCTGTGTCGGTTAAAACAAGAGAGTAATCTTCCCTAGGGATATAATAGTCAATGAAATCGTAAAAAAATTCCAGAAGACGAACTTTAGCTACACTGTAAGTTTCGAAGCCAAACGCGATGGGTCGATTGTACAAAATGTGGCTTTTTGTAGTAGTTACCTCAAACAAATTTTCACTCAATCCCTCGCAGTCATAAAAGTTTGGTTGATTTAAAGCACGAAGAAAACCTTTTTCATCAGAAATTCGAACATTTTTAAATTTCAAAGGATTCAAGAGAGAACTACCATATGCGCTGTTTCCCAACATTTTTTGGCACAAACCTGCAACTCCCGTGCTGCCATCAGAAGCTTTACGTCGAGCTTCCGTAACCGTTTCTGCAAAGCCCGTAAAAGGCGCCGATGACGCGAATTGGGCAGCCCATGTGAGGTTCGACGCGACTACACCATGATTTAGCAGAAATTTTACATATGTTGCTGATATAACTATTTGATTAGCACAAAAGCTGTCAATTAAACATTCACGGCCTGCTTTGAAATTGGCTGTCATTCCAAGGGACTCAATGATTTCACGCATGGTCGGGCCGACGTCTGCAAGCGAAACTCTTGCTTTTTAAAAATAGGTCCAAGTGGAGCGAAATATTCACGGAGGTGAGGAGGCACCTCTAAGTCGAGTTGCACAACACCACAAAATTTTCCCGACTGAACATGCTGCAAAAGTTTCTTTTCAGTGAAACTTTTTGAAAGATATTTAGGACCGATACTGGAATTTTTGACAAAATTTGAAATTTCTGGATCTGATCTGCATAGCTGGTTCCACTGACATTCCCACATTACTACAACTTCATATGTTTGAGACAAAAGGTCTATTCGCCTTTCAAATTTCAGTCGTTCAATCGAATTAATTTCCTTGGTAATTGGGTTTATTCCTTCTGGATCCATTTTTCCTGCATGACTACAAAAATGTGCGTGAACTACGCAACCTGCATATTCAAAGCAAATATCTCTAAATTGAGAACTAGACCATTGCGCTTTGTGAAATCCATCAACAAAGAAAGTCTCAATTGCAGCATTTTCGCCGTCTCGAATGCTGATTCTTTGCTCACCACCGTTCAATGCATTTTTTATATAAATTCCACGTTTGAACGATTCGTAGGAAAGGTATTGCAAAGCACCGCTCGCTTTGTTACATAATAAAGGTTTAAAGTTATTTTCCTTTTTCCTTATTACATATGGCCCTGTAAAGTGTTTTTCACTGGAAACTGAAAGGTATAAGGCGTTTGCATCCCAAAGCTGAATGTTTCGCACAGTTTTAGATCCTGGCTTATCAGAATGTAACGGCTGCCCGACTTTAAAGTAACGATTAAAAACTATAGAGGGACCCCCCTGTAAGTCCAGAGCGCAATTTACTGTGAGTTTCTTTATCAGATTTACAAAATAATTGTAGGGACCTGAAGCTAGTGAAAGCATAAACGGAAGTGATATTGCTGGCAGGCTAACATAACTTTTCAGCATATCAATACCTAAGTTCAAAAACTCATTGTAATGCAATTGGAAAGCTTCTAATGTTGGTTTCAAGTCGTAGTATAAGTAGTGACAGAGCAAATCCCACAAAGACGTCATTTTATTCTCAACCCAAACGTTTCTCAAATTTTCATAATTTTCTCTGCCTGTTAAAGGTATTGAGGTTTCTCCCAGTTGTTTCAAACATTCCGTTTCTGATAAGCCTTGGCGCAATAGTCTAGTAAAAGCATTATGTTCAACCTCTAATAAATTTCCTCCACTTATTTCACTATAAAAGTCGTCATAGTCCGGAAATTTAGAGTTCTGAAGATTTTCAGGAGTGGCTAATTTGTAAGGAAAATATGACTTTTGTAAATTTGCATCTTTCCCAAAAGATTTAATGTAGCTGCGCAGATTTGATCGTTGACTTCCCAAATAAGAAAGAATGTCTAGAAATACTAAAGATGGCGTAGATATTGCTAGATAACTGGATTTCTTTTTTATAATGCTTGCCACTCGCTCATTTTGCTTAAACAATTCAGCAAATAACGATTTCTTGATAAGCTCGATGTCATATCGCCCAGAATTGAAACCAAGAATAGGTAATTTGGAAACTTGTCTGTCCAATTCTGTTTTCAGAGAAACGAGTTTTTGGACATTCTTTACATCCAGCCATTTCAAGCTGAGATTGTAAACTGGAAAATTGTGCATAAATATCTTGCAGTCTTTCGACAATTAAGTCTTTGCTAACTTGACTCAGGTGAACGCAGTGCTTTACAAAATCTTCTACACAACGATCTCCCCGAAATATTTCAACGGCTGTCAAGGCCTGGGATGTTAGATATTATTCCAATAGCGCAAACCTCATGGGTTTGAGAATGGACATACTTTGTCGTGTTCAAATTTCTCTCAGGTTCTAGTAAAAAACTTTCACAGTCAAAAATGGCGAAATGGGAGACATTGCAGACAGTGCTGAATTGAAATCAAACTGTATGCCAAAGTCTTGCAATTTCTTTAAGATATGATCCCTGGTTTTGAATCGCCCTCTTGCATATTCGGTTTCAACTTTCCGACAAATATGTTTTGCGTCTTTGACTATGAAAGGTGAAGAATTTTCCACAGTTTGTGCACTGAACGCATTTCATGAAGGATCCTAAATTTGGAATAAAGAAAAGTGAGTTTGCCACAATAGTAAATTTACTCAGGGCCAGAGTTTTTCAACATTTCCTGGTTCGGGTTTTAGCAAACATTCTTTATGGAGTCCTGTGTCATCACAGCAATAGACATAGATCGAACATTTTAAGCATCGCTCAATTTGTGGCAAACAGTTTAAATTTATATTATCTGCGGAAATGATATTCCTTTGTTCTCTAGGCAGAAGTTTCACGTGTGCGCTAAATTTTTTGTAAAGCAACTTTGATGCTCGCTTGCAAAATCTGATATTCGAACACAACTTTAAGCCTAAAGCTAAACATTGCCAAATACACTGCTGGGAACCCCCTCAACAATTTTTGGGCTGATGACAACTTTCCTGCCCAATTTTGTTCGATAACACGCTGGTACAGACTCAGACAATCTGTCACCTCCACTGATCGGAAATTTCATTGGAAAAATAACGAAACTGACGTTTGTGGCTCTCGTAAAAACCCATTCACTGCTTTCTTTTTCTGAATGAGCAGCTTGTTCATACAAATCAACAGCAAACAGATCATGCCTGAATTTTTCAATTGATTCAGCACTGCTAATAACCTTAGGACTGTTGAAGATGGCTGTGTTTTCGGAAGGATAAAAGTATCTAAACAAATCAGTTTTCGAACTTTTTAAAACATATCCAAGTTGGATGTTGACTTTTAAATACAGTTTTCTGACGTTGATAAACTCTTTTCAACAGTCCCAAGAGTACATCTGGGGTGAACTTATCAACAGAAAAATTTATAACGTCTTTTTTGCCTAATTTCGCATGATAGTCATTGATCTCTGAGCTGTAGTCCTGAAGGAGATCATCCAGATCAGCAACTCCATCGTCCAAGTTCAGTTTTGTTGACTTTTTGTCAACAACTGAAATAAAATAAAAAAGCAGATGTATGTATGTATTTGGTCTGAATATTATACCGAACATGAGATGAACTTTAGATACCCCGACGGCGCTGCGCCGTCGGGCAGCCATGGACACCCCCCCCCCGCCTTCCAGCAGGATTCTCGGAGGGTTCCATCAAGTTTTGGATGCAACAGAAATTCTGATTTTAAACAACAGAAATCAACTAAGTTTTTCACAGACTTGGTAGTTGGAGCTTGGAATGAAATTGAAATGAATCAATTAATCAACATGGAAACCTTCCAAATTGGTACCTGGTGTATCTTATCTAACAACTCGCTTACCAATGCTGCTAGAAGGTTTTTGTCCGCCGCCACCTTGATTGGTGGCATTTTTTTATTCAAAATCCACGAGATTTTTGACTAAGTCCTTGGCATAACCAACAGCCTCTTAAACAAACGATTGCATTTAATATACATCTGGTTAACAGAATATTCAAAGGTTATTTGATAATATCGAACAAGTAAATTAAGTTTGAATTTGTCATAAAACTGAAATCTAACTAAGCGTTGTTTGCAAGTAAGCTATCAGAATTGACATAATTATTGCACGCTTGACAAAGTTTTGGAAACTGATAAGCTTTTTGTGTTAACAAAAACTTACGGTAAGCGTTTTTTTGCGTTCTTTTCCACCATGCTCCACCACTTCTATTTGATGCTTATATTAGGTAACTATTTATACTAAAATCTTTGGTTTAATGATATATAATATTAAGTATTAATTAAAGCAGTATTTATTCATGTAAGCACGATCAGTCACCAATATGGAGTTGAAGCTTTGGAGGAATACTATTGATATAGATATTTAATAATTAACTTCCGAAGATGCATCAGAGACCTCCTTCGAGATATAATCTAATCTGAGGCTTTCATTTAAGCCCAAGATTTCAAGAGCATTAAAAGGGATATCCTCAACCCACCTCCTTTTTTTACCTGAAATGTCTCCACGGTTTAGTATATCTTTACAAACACTGACATTTTTAAACCTTGTAAATTTTAGAATTTTAAAAGGCAACACATTCTTTAAAAAATTGTAAGCTTATAAGAATCACCTTCTACTCCACTTAATATAGCTGTTACATGATCTGGGTGTTACTGATTTGCATGCATCTCCAATTGGGCATATGATTGCAGAAGAGTGGAACATATTGAACAGGTGTACAGATTGCCAAAGGCATGATCCTCGGCGTGCCGGCGAAGACTAGATACAGACAGACAATTTCTGTTGCAATGGCGACATGGTAGCATGTTGACAACTGGTTGAGTATTATATTAACTCTAAAATAAAATTATTTTGTTGTAGAATCTGTCCATGTGGTAGGACAGGTGGATTGTTCGGCACTTGCATATGCTATCCTCAAATTGCAAAAATCTCGTGCAGTCGACCACTAACCCAATTTCCCGTAAACCCCTATTCCTGTCAATGCCGAAATCTACACATTTGCCCATTTATTCCGCAACTGTTTTATAATGTTAACTGAAAACGTATCTAAATTAGCGAAATTAAGGACAATTTCGTTTCATTCGTCTTGTCAGAAAAATGGCTTGGTTTGTCCTGTTAATTCTCTCATAAAGTTGACGAACAACAAATATACTGTCCTTCATCTACAGCTGCTATCCCGTCATCATCGTCAACGACAGCAGCAGCAGCAGCAGCAGCAACAACAACAACAACAACAACAACAACAACAACAACAACAACAACAACAACAACAACAGCAATCGCAATAACGACTACTACGACAAGGACAGTGGCTGCATCAGCTCTGACTAAAAGCTCAAAGACAAGTGCTACTGTCTTGACGAAAAGAAACCTACTGAAACTACGGTATGCGGGAAACGTCAGGATCGCCTAGCACCACAGTTGGTCCACAACCTCTTGTAAGTGTTACTCTAGTCCATATTTTAATTTTAGTTATATCGATGCTAGCATGTTATGGACTTGGACTAGCTTAGTATCTTACTAATTTCAACATTGCTGCAAGACCACGACTGCTATTGGTAACCCAAGATCGAATCCACTAGATGCACCGGCTTGTAAGAAGAGATTCTTTTTATGAACAACCGAAACTTCACAGCAATCCTAGTACTTTTGAATTCCCATACAGGACAAGCTGATCCCAGGGGTTCATTTTATGAACTGCCAAATCTTCGCACCGGGCCAGTACATTGTAGCCTTGTAGAGTCCAGTGTTCATACCTATTATCAGCCTCCAGACGATACTTATGAAACTGTGCTGTGAATTATAACTCATTAAAAACTTACATTTCTCTTCACCGTTTTGGAACTGCGCTTAGGCGGTTCCTTCTTCCATTTTTCCTCGTCAATAAAGAGGATTTCTTTTTGGGCGTTTTGTTGTTTCCACCGCATCGCTTTCTTCGTCCTCTCCATTCCCCTTCATCGGTCTCCTCCTCTTCGTCATCCTCGTTTGTATCAGAAACCGTAACAACAGTTGACTTTCCCCCAGCCTTTTGGTGCTCCTTCTTGAATTGCTCAACTGCTGCCAAAACTTCGGGCACTTTGGCGACCGAAATTTTCTAAACGCGAAAAAGTCCAAATGGCCTCTGGAATGGTCTGGGACCATCTTGTCCGGATCATTTACTAGGCGAGCATAGTGTTGAAATCTTATTCTCGGAAACGATTGGGGAGCCTACCATGGAAATTTGACCATAAAGCGTAGCAGGCCCACATTGAATAAGCTTAACATCTTTGTTTTGAATAGGCTCCATGGTCAAGCGCTAAACATTACAGGATCCAGTAAAGTCATACATACCTTTCGCAGTTAATCCGTGAAAAAACTGTGTAAATTTTAACCTACTAAATCCATGGGAAGTCTAAGACTTTATTTGCTTCTAATAATATAAGACCATTTTAACTTCTAGTTTTTCGAAATTTGATTATGCAAATTTCAGTAGAAGCTTACCAAAACATATAGGTTCTTATCATTTTGTCAACCAGGTTGTTTTGCAGTAAGCAATCTACAACGAAATAGTTTAGCTGTGAGGTAAAAGATTGTCTCAAAAATGTGTTTCCTTGCTTAAGCCAAATTGTAGGTTTCATTTATTTCTTTAAAGATTCAGCAAATATTTTTTACATAGTTTGTTGTGAAAAAACTATCTATCATTTGCTAAGCGTAAGTTTCTCACAACGCACACTTAAGACAATAGAATATGACTATCTTGCATAACAGCTGATCTATGAACTATTTGATTTTTAGTTGCAACAGTGGTCTATTGCTGTAGTGGCTACTCTAACGTCTGTGGTTTTCCTTTCGGTGTTGTGGTTTGCCTATAGACGCTTTACAAACGACAGCAAGAGATGCCTAACACAGATACTTGTGGCACTGAGCTGGAACTGTACTCGTTCCAATCATTTACTGATCAGATAAGTATACAACGAGACCACTTTTCTTGTTGTACAGCGGTTTCCTAACTGTATATTTTCTTGCAATTCGTTTTGATACTAACTCTAACTTGCGAAATTAGATCGTTACAGTAGTAAGTAAAATAGACATACATGGCTATCAATGCTGAAGTGGTTAGTTTCTTCTTCATGAGCAAGTAACGTATGCTCGTTTTTGAAAGTTTGGAGGCAAATTTTGCAAATTTAACAGAAGTGTGTGGGTTTATGTCAGGATGACAACGATCTATGTGAAATTTCAAATCATCCTGTGTGAACACTCTACGAAGACCGAGACAGTGTCTACCTTAAAGAAACTTTGCTAGGTGATCCCGCTAACTTTATAACCCATTCAAGTTCGAAACACTGTTCATACACAATTTCAACTATACTTTTTGGAAGCCAATAAAATTCTGTTCATATAAATTTAAATTCGTTATTGTCCACATAACCTCAGCACACTTTGAGGTTGAAGTGAAACATTAAGAGAACCAAACTGGATTTTATAGTCTGAACCAAATGTGTTGCAAAAATAGTAATCAAAAAGTTCACCAACCGTGACTATATCATTATCATACCTCGTTACTATAACTTCAACTTTTGACACTCGCAGGTTTGTTCTGCACTCGCAAATAGCATTCTCAGATTTTATTTTGTGCAGAATTTTAAAATAAGATTGACTATCATTATGATTTCTTAGAGGTGAAATAAAATTGTCACTACTAGACGGTTCAATTTGCCACATAAATAAATTTGACATATTCTTCTTGTTACTACTAACAGTTATCGAAGGTGAAAAGTTTTGAAAGAAATTAAGCTGTAAAGTGTGACCAGATCCTTCGTTGGCATCTTTCAAACACCTCGTTTTCCAAATCACAGCGGAACTGATTAATAATTCTGCAAATGCCATCCAGTAAAACACTCATGGATCCAGCTATTAGCATCAGTTTTAATTTCTAAAACAAGTGCTCATAACAGTATAGGACCCCAAAACAGTTATAAGACGAAAAAAGCAGCAGTCTGACAACATGACTAAGAATCAACAATAACTTCTAACGACTTAAAGAGCGATTAACAACAAAGCATCACTTGTTTAAGCAAATTATGAAAATGGTAAACATAATCCCAATTATCAACACTAAGAAAGTGTAAACTGGAATAATTTTATGAAAAGTTTTAAGATGATAACATCACTTAACTTAATCAGCTAGGCCTTTTAAATTGATCTTGGTTCAAAAAAATGGTAGAGGGGTATTTAATTATTATGTGACTGCTAAGAATTTGATTTTTCTGTAAAACTTGTTCAGAATAAATGAATAATTCTTAAAAATTTTCTTCAAAAATTTCAAATTTTGAAAAATATTAAACAAGTGAATTAATTCTAAAGTAATTAAAGTTTTCCCAAATATGTAGGTATATACTTAAGATCCATTAACGACTTTAGTATACGCATATCAAATGATAAAAGCACTAGGACAAATTTATGGACAACTTTACACCATTACAGTATTACAGTTAAAATATTTACATTTAAGACAAGGATGACACGTAAACAATGTTTCAAAGCCATTAAAATATTAAAGGATTAACAAATTGAAAGTATGATAACCACAAAAAAGCATTACAGAACCTGAATAAAACTTGCATAACCAAAGTGAAAACCTTGAAAAAAATTGACTAAAAGACTAGTCTACAAATCCAGATCTTTTAAATCAGTAGAATAGATAGGAGTGAGATTAATCAAGTTTCCAGGTTCTTCTCGCAAATTCTTCAACTGCTTTCCTGTATGGTAGACGACACCAACCACAACGAGCAATATGCTATCAATCATAACTAAAATGCAATAGCCAAGAATTGCTCCGCCGGATTGCGCAGGACTTTCTGTGATTGGCATACTGTGTCGTATCATTTTCCCAATCTCGGGTAGCTTCGGTATCAGGTACAGGACTAGAACGGGCTGTGGTTTTGGTAACCATTGTGGTAGATCGGCAACAGCTGGACAGGTAGAATAGTGTGGTTTCACAGTCAAAGAGGTTGGGAGTTCTGAATGTAGGTCGGCGTAGAATCTAAAATGAAAAATTTTTACTCTTTATATTATCGAAGATTTTCTTCGAGTAGCGTTAAACTTAACTGTCTTCATTCCCTTCACTTAAACTCATGCTTGAGTTTTCTTCTTTTAACACTTTCATGCAAAGGATCAAATCAATTTAACTCTACTCTACCCATTCTTGAGAAGGCCCATAGTTAATGTCTACAAATTTTAATATTCAACAATTATCTCTTCATTGCATGAAGTAGTAGGACAACTCATGGAAAAATGTATTGATATTAGATCAGCTGGATATGAAAATTCCATAGACACAACCATTTTTGAACTGAATACAATTTTTTGTTTGTGTAAACTCAATATTTTTAAACAAACTAACTATTATGAATACTTAGATGTGATAACTTCAATTTGGTATACAAATCTACATGCGCATTTATATTTTAAATCAGATATATTAATTACAAAAAACCTACTTTGATTCGGACTGAGGCAAACATATTTTGGTGGCAAATCATTCCAATTACAGCATCTGGTATCTAATGACTTCAATCCTAGGAAGAATTGCTGAATAGATTTTACTGGTTCAGCACGGTTAGACTATAAAATTATTCCTTCTGTGAAGTATGAGTTCACGTAAGTATTCGGAAAGCGAGAAAATTCGATTTCCAGACCACAGCGAAAAAACATTTAATACATACACAGTTTGCAAAATTTAAATACACCAAGAGCGCTCATAATCAAGTGACTGTTTAAATCTTAGCAAAGCCGTAGCAGAGCCTTATGCTAAGCAAAGGTATGTACTAAAAGCTAGAGCGTATTTGTGATAACTATGGCAGAGCAGAGGTGGTCCTCAGACTTTTTACTTTAAATCGATAAAAAGTGTTAGTTTTTACTTACTAAGTTATGATGTATATCAGCCACGTGTAAATGCAAGGCCAGTTGAGACTTGAAAATGCATCCAACGGACGAACAGTGTACGCAGCAATAGAGCTCAGACCAGTTAGGATACTACCAACTTGAAACAGAATAAATTTGTAAGATTTTTTAGCATAGTTTCTTGGCATTTCCGCTCAATAAACGCTATTTTGGTCAGTGCCACCAAAAACACTTTCTCTTGTCTCCAAAAGCTGTATGTGCAATCACTTTCAGCCATATACAAAAGAAACCAGACAGTTGTTTAATTGTTCTGTCCACTTTTCTCCTAAAATTTGCTGTCAAAATGGAGACATAATGGCAAATAGGGATAACTTTTGCTCAATGTTAACAATTAGGGGACAAACCAAACGAATTTTGAAAATTTTGCAATCGCTGCTGCTGTTTGCATGTGGTTCATGCTCAATCTCTACACTTATGCTAATAAGAGTACTACTGAAATTAGTGGCCTTAAAACGGTTATAACCACGCCTGATTCCAGCACTCTCGAAATCCTTGAAATTGTAGGCATCCTTCAGCGAAAGGGGTCAACTTCGAAATTTGACCTTGGGTCCACCGTGGTTCCGGTTATGGGTCCCTTACAGCATGGAGGTTACAAAATAGAAGAAAACTAAGGTCATTTTTGAAATCCCCGACCCTGAAAACCCCCTAGATAAAGTTTTCCGGGCGAAAAGGGTCAACTTTGAAATTTGACCTTGGGTCGACCGTGGTTCCGGTCACCTCCTCCACAACCTCCCCCCAACTCCACAACCACAAAAACCTCCCCCCAATTTCCTCCACAACCACAAAAACCTCCCCCCAACTCCACAACCCCAAAAACCTCCCCCCAATTTTCCGCCACAACCTCCCCCCAATTTTCCTCCACAACCACCAAAACCCCCCCCAATTCTACACCATTTTATGACCTATTACTACTAACGTTGTTTTGGGTATTCACGTTTTGGACTGATATTTTATTGATTCCTAAAATATCTGAAGAAGTACTTGCGTATACACACATAGTAACCACACTCACTCTAGTGTTCTGTGCAGTTGTTTGTATTCGTTGTATGTTCGTCAAATGTTAAAAATACGTTTAATAAAATTCATTAGTTATATTTGAAAAACTAAAATATGAATTTCGCAATTTTTTGCGAAATTCCGCAAAAAATTTGGAGGTCTGCGTAAAAGTTCGCAAAAATTTCGACGAAAAAACGCACCCAGACATTGTTCCTGTGGCTTGCGACGTCAACAAGAAAAGTGTGGCATCGGTGACCCTTGGAAATTGCTAGACAATTGCAAACAATAGACAACTATATATATCGATTTTCATGAAATTTCGACTGTAGACCCTTTCGACCCGAGTTACCCTATAGGCGACTTTTCGCGAAAATTGGAGACAAAAAATTTTTGATCGATTTTGATCGATCGATTCTACTGATCGATCGATTGATCGGATCGATCTTTCGATTCGATTTTTGAAATCAGCGACCTCGATTTACCCTAGGGGCACCTTCTCATCCAAATCGCAGACAAAAAATTTTTCGAAACATATATAAGGGGGGACCAAGGCAAAATTTTTGTCCCCCCCATCTTTATAAGTGCCCCGTAGCTCTTTGCTTAAGGACAAAACTATCATGAAAAACTCATGGCAAAAAGCACACTGCAAAGCAGTAGAAACGCGAGCAAGACGCGAGCCAGTCTCGGCTAGCGTGCTGTTACTTCTGGTCGGGACTGTATATACATAGGTGTAATTGGGGGGGAGGGGGTAACCCCCACAGTCATTTTTACAACCCCCCCCCCCAAAATTGTTGGGGGCCCCTGGCCGGGGTGGGGGGGGATAGTCGCGCCGCAGGCGCGAAAAATTGGCCAAAGATTGAGTATGTTTAGGGTAAATTCTGCAAAATTTTTCAAAAAGTCCAAATTTTTTGCTTAAGGTGTTTATTATTGCGAGAAATACACGTTTTTGACTGTTTTATGGACTTTCTGGCTCAATATTGAACTTAGTTTAGACCAGCGTTTTTTTTCAAAATCGGATTTCATCAAATTTTCGTCATTTTTATTTTCTGAACGTCATTTTTATTTGTCCAACGTCAAAAATAAGTTTTGCAGAAATGCAGTTTCGTTTTGATTTTAGGCTATATTCGTAATTTTGGTTGAATTTTTACCTTGTTGGCGTGTGTTGCTTCAGATTTCACATTGTTCCACGAATATATATATATTCTAACTTACGTACTCATATAATACAAATATCTGGTGTCTATGTTATGTATGTATCATGTCTTTGAGCATTAATAATGACGAGAACAACCCGATACAATGTGGGGGGTCTGGGGGGCGGAGCCACCCAGAGGTTGAAGAAATTTTTTACTTTTTAGATGAAATCGTTCTTCAAATCTTTAATTTTAATTTTGCAGAAACAAGAAAATTTTTAAAGGATTATATACCCTTTTTGACGGGAAAATAAAAATTTTTTGCTAAACTCCCACGACGTTTTAAGCTTTTTCTATCCAAAAATCTGGTAAAAACTGGTAAAAATCTGGTACGTATACGCGCTCGCGAAATTTTGTTGACATGCCTCTTTTCTGTTTGTTTTTCTTACCTTCAAATTGCGACGACAGGGCTGCCCTCCAGGTCCATCCCTAGTAGTTATAACATTTATGCAATAAACGTTCTTAAACATCCTATCCTTGGTACGTACGTATATAAGCTCTCATTCTATTCTAGCTGAGATAATCCGAAGAGAAAGTTTTTAAAGAAAATATTCAGCGAAAATGGTATGAGAAACTTGCATCAAAAATGCAATTGAAGTATTTTGCATAAAAACTCGCAGCCTGTGGCTTATAATAGATATACTGATTGACTGTTCAAACATCACGAAGCTTAACATCACTAAGACAATATAGAGCGGGGGTTTGGGGGCCGCAGCCCCCAAAATTTGAGAATTTTTTGAAAAATTACTGTTAAAACGTAATAGAAACTTTGCAATCTTGTTAAATTTGAGTGCTACTTTCACATTTTGGCTTGGTCATTCTTTCGTCATTTTTATTTTGGCGTCGTCAAAACTATTGTTCATTTCTGCAAACGACGCTATTTTTGACCAAAAAACCTAGGTTTAGACTTAGCAACATGTTGTCAATCAAGTTTTCGAGTTTAAAACCATAGGTGTAATTGGGAGGTGGGGTAACCCCCCCCCCAACTGGGGGGGAGGTAGTCGCGCCGAAGGCGCGAAAATTGGCCAAAAGTTGGACATTTTTAGGGCAAATTTTGCAAAATTTTTCAAAAAAGTCCAAATTTTTGGCTTGAATATCGCGAGAAATACACGTTTATAACGGTTTTATGGTCTCCTAGACTCAATATTGACCATATTCTGGACTCAGAAAGATGTTGGCAATCAAGTTTTCGAGTTTAAAAACACTGTCTAATGTTAAAATTACTTAATGATTTCATGTTTTTCGGCATTAGCATTTAGCAATGGCTGAAAATGCGATTTTTGACATAAAAATAGAAAAATTTTTGGGGGAAGGTTTGGGGGGGGTCGTGGGGGGTTTAGGGGGTCTAAAAAGGGCCCCTCCCCAAAATTCCGGGGGAGGGGGCGGGGCCCCCCAACCCAAATCCCCGTTACACTTATGTTTAAAACCCCTGTCTAATGTCCAAAATTACTTCACAGTTGAATGTTTTTTGGCATTGCAAATGGATGAAAATGCGATTTTGACATAAAAATAGAACACTTTTGGGGGGGGGGGAAGGTTTGGGGGGAGGGGGTTATGGGGGGGTCACAAAAGTGCCCCCCCCCAAAATTCCCGGGGAGGGGGCTCCTCCAACCCAAATCCTCGTTACACCTATGCATATACAAGAAATAAAAATGCTCCTAAAGAGCAAAGAAAGGAATATGAGTCAACATGGAACATGTAAAATGCTAATATGAGTCTGGTGAGGTTGGAAAGTGCAAAAGACAAGTTTGTACACGCACCAATATGAGTGCATGCCAAATAGACTCATATTGGCATTATTAGTATTCTGAAGGCAAGTGGTTGCGAATTTCGGTTATATATCACTCACGTAATCTCAGCACGACGAGACAGGGTAGTTTTAGGGTGGATGACAGGATGCTCCACAGGTTACGCACGTATATACGTGTACTGTCACGAACGTTAACATCAGATTTAACTTTGAGTCTCTGAATACATGAGTTATACAAACGCTTATTAAAAATGTTATATATATCCGTCCGTCGGCGCATTGTTGACTAACAGCGGTTTAACAGTTTCCTAAGGAGAAAAGTTGACAATGTTGACCATGGTTGGGATATCCATGTGACGTCAATAACGCTACTTATTCGTCCTAACTCCTGGGTAGAAATATATTCGTTAGAATTCCGCAATGGATGCATGCATTATTGTTTTTTTACGGCATGCCAATATATATGAGTCTATTTGGCATGCACTCATATTGGTGCGTGTTCAAACTTGTCTTCTGCACTTTCCAACCTCACCAGACTCATATTAGCATTTTACATGCTTGTCTTATTCTTAATTTACAACCGACAATATTTAGCATTTAGCATGTTCCATGTTGACTCATATTCCTTTCTTTGCTCTTTAGGAGCATTTTTATTTCTTGTTTATCCACTTTTTACATGTCGTTGACATAAAAGCGTTAAAGAATTATTAAGCATTATATATGCATTAAATACTCTGACTCACGTGTGTGGTTCTATAGCAAATTGGCTCAGTTCCACCCTGACACCCCTCACACCAGACCGCTCCACAGCAAGTTAGGGTAAGTGGTTCTATGATAGAAGCTTAGTTTTCCTCCCACCCCTACCCCACCACAGCACTCTACAGCCACTGTGAGCATGCACTTTTATGAGAAAAGGTGCTCAGCTCACTTGTGGCTTTCATTTGGTACCAAATTTGACCACTTTTGGAAATTTTCATTTTCGACCCAAAATCGGCTAAGACCCCACCTCTACCCCAGCACAGCACTCTACAGCCACTTTGAGCATGCAGTTCTATGACAAAAGTTGCTCAGCTCGCTTAGGGCTTTCATTTGGTACCAAATTTGACCACTTTTGAAAAATTTTAGTTTTGACCCAAAATCGCTTAAGTCCCCACCCCACCTCACCACAGCACTCTACAGCCACTTTGAGCATGCATCTAATATTTAGCATTTTACATGTTCCTTGTTGACTCATATTCCTTTCTTTGCTCTTTAGGAGCATTTTTATTTCTTGCTTATCCACTTAGTAAGTATAGTCCTATATGGTGTTCCCGGAAGTCGGTACTGACCGGACCCTCCAGACGGCAAATTGGAACCAGCCCAGCAAGATGGGTGGGTCGGACGGCAAAATGGAGACCGGGAATAAGCTGGGCGCACCAGAAAACCCCTATAGACATAGTTTTGAGAGGCCAAGTAAAGCCTACTATGGACCTCCCGGAAGCGGTTACCGACCTCACCCCTCAGACGGTCAAGTGGAACCAGCCCAGCAAATTGGGTGAATCGTGCAGCAAAACTGATAGCGGGAATCGATTCTCCGTCCCAAAAACCTTTATATGCAAGATTTGAGAAGTCTATCTTGAAAAATAAGCGAAAAAACTAAGTTCAAAGTCGGACCCAACATTCACCAACTTTGGTGAGCCACTGTGGCGCTGTGGCGCAACATATCAAAAATCCGACTTCAAACGTCATAATCCGGATATACATATGTCCTTATCAACCATATATAACTTGTCTGGTTTGTATTTGCGCAAAGAGCTGGAAAGAAGCTAATCCCAGGCCATTTCGACGTTCTGAGCCGACTTTGTGGCGCCACTGTGGCGCTGCGGCGCAGTGTGGCGCGGCGGCGACCACATATATCGAAAGTCAGTAACCTATATATATTGATGATATACCGCAATAGGTGTCTGAACTTCGCTACATTCTGTGAAAGAGGCTACAAAATGGTGACATACGAGGGTAAAACGGAGACACCGGAAAAAAAACATGGGCGGCATAACTGCCGGCAGGTGCAACTTTTTAACGGTAAGTGCTAGGGGGATGAAATTTTCCAATTATACTAAACTCGACACGGACTTTCTTTTGCGCACAAAATTTGCGCAGGATTTGCGCAGCCTCTGCGCAGCGCCTCTGAAGGCAGTCATTGGGGCGTTTTGACTCATATTATAGGGGTCGCTACCGCGACCCCTATGATAAACCCTCCCCCAACTTTCGACTACCCCCCAGCCCCCAGCGATTTTTTGACCGAAAAAGTTAGCTAAATTTGGCCAAAAATTGGTCATTTTTTGAAAAATATTTCTAAGATTTTGACTTAAAATATCTTTCAAACGATGCAAGAATGCCTAAAAGGCGAAAACAGGCCTTATTTTGAAGAAAAAAGCTAAATTACTGAAAATTTTGCATTTTTGGCCATTTTTTGAAATTTCTGAGGTCCGACTGCTGGGGGAGGGGCATAGGTGTAAGGTGGGGGGGGTTGGGGGGGTAGCCCCCCCAAGCCTTTTTTCAACCCTCCCCCAAAACTTTTTGGGGGGGGGGGACGTCCCCCCCCCAACGGGGGGGGGGGGGGGGGTAGTCGCGCCGAAGGCGCGAAAAATGGCCAAAAATTGGGTATTTTTTGGGTAAATTTTGAAAAATTTTCAAAAATGTCCAAATTTTTGGCTTAAACTGTTTATTATTATGAGAAATACACGTTTTTAACTGTATTATGGATCTTATGACTCAATATTGTCCTTATTTTGGACTTGGAAACATGTTGGCAATCAAGTTTTGGAGTTTAAAACCACTGTCTAATGTTAAAATTACTTTAGGGTTAGATGTTTTTTATCATTAGAAACGGCTGAAAATGCGATTTTTGGCATAAAAAATGAAAAATTTTTTTGGGGGAGGGTTGGGGGGGGTCCTGGGGGGGGTTGGGGGGGGGTCGCCAGAGGGGCCCCCCCCAGAAAATGTTGGGGGGGAGCCTCCCCCACCCCAAATCTCCGTTACACCTATGGGGAGGGGACAGGGGTGGGGGTATTCCCATCACATTTCTTGGATCGACCACGATCACGAACCTTCCAAGATTTACCTCCCCCCCCAGACCCAAAGTTCAGGGGAAACTAAGATTCACGTAGACGTAATCCATAGGTGTAACCATAGGTGTGGCTGGCGAAAAAAGTGGGGGTGGGGGTTTGAAAAAAAGTAGGGTGGGGGTTTGGCAAAAAAGGGGGAGGGGGGGTCGAGAAAACGTCGATTTGGGGGGAGGGGTAAGAAAAATTTTCGAGGGGGGGTCGGCGAAAAATCGGTTTTTCGCTAAAAAACTGAAAATTTTTCTCAATTTTCAGCTATTTTTAGCGATTTTTAAGGTAATAAGGCGAATTTTAGCAATTTTTCGCTAATTTTTGGAAAATTTTCAAATTTTTGGCTGCGGGGATTTGGGGCGGGGGCCAGTGGCGGCGCCAGGGGGGGGGGCCCGGGGGCCCCCCCTTTGCGATTTGGGCCCCTCCCTTTGGGGTGTCGGCCCCCCCCCTTGAAAAATTTTTCAGCTGTTTATATGCATAATTTGAGTGTTTTTAAGAAATTTTTTTAAAAAATCGGCAGATTTTGGCCAAAAATCGAAAAATTTTTACTAACAATCGAAAAATTTTTGCTATAATTTCAGAATTTTTTGGGAAATGAAGGTAAAATTTGCTAAAATTTGGCAAAAATGTTGGATTTCCCAAAAAAAGGTCGCCGGATTTTCGGGTCGGGGGCCCCCCCTTCAAAAATTCCTGGCAACTCTACTGGCGGAGGCCCCTCCTCCGAAATGTTGGCGGGCCTTTTTAAACCCCCCCCAACCTCTCCCAAAAAATTTTTCAATTTTTATGCCAAAAATCGCATTTTCAGCCATTGCTAATAAAAAATAAAAATAACAATAGAACATGAAAGCATTGAGTAATTTTGACATTATATTATACAGTGTTTTTAAACGCAAAAACTTGATTGCCAACATGTTTCTGAGTCCAGAATAAGGTCAATATTGAGTTTAGAAGTCCATAAAACCGTTATAAACGTGTATTTCTCTTGATATTAAACCGAAAATTTGGACTTTTTTGAAAAATTTTGCAAAATTTACCTAAAAATGCCCGAATTTTGGCTAATTACCCCACCCCCTCCCCACAGTTGTGGAGGGCCGGGGGCCCCCAAAAATTTCTTGGGGGGTTTAGAAAAATGGTTGCGGGGGTTATCGCCCTTCCCTCCATGCCTCCATTACACCTGACGTAATCAATCATCCCTTTAGTTGCAAAAATTGTCGTCGAAGAAACATTTCCCGCAATTAAGCTGATCCAGTAGCTAAGCCTAGAACGTTTCCAGAACTGTTAATGGAATTATTGCCCAGATTATATATATGGTTTAGTCGTGAAGTAGACGATTCTACGGAAATACGTGAATAAGTCGTATATTTTCGAATACTCAATGGGCGTCGTTCTTTGACTTTTTCGTGCTTTAATTGACTGTTTCAAAGGTGATCTAAAAGGCAAGGCAAGAAACTGTCCGAAAACGAATGTTGTTCAACTGCTACGACTGATTGCAAAGAAATAAGTACAACTTGAGGGCACAGTTTGTATTCGATTAGAATGATCAAGTGATCAAGTGTATCATGTTTTGGTGTTGCCGTTTAAGATATTGGTGTAAATTCGACTCTACAGCCTTCGGTGCTCTTCATGCCCTTCATTCTTTCATTTCAAGGCAAAAAGAAATGAATTTTGGGGTTTTGGCCCTAATCTCTCACTAGGTAGAGTACACTTAAACACCGTATTGATTGTTGAACGAGGGCAAAAAATAAACATATTTGTTTTAACACCTTTGCCAAACACGATTTTGGGGATCCAAAAATAGATATTTTCAAAGAAATTCGTTTTTTAAAAATTACTGCGAAATCTAACAGATAATTTTGGTTTATCTATGCTCAATCGATACACAGTCTAATTACACATTTATAGTAGTGCCTATTGGGTGTAGTTTGGTGCTTTAAGGTGCTGATTCCTTTTGGGCATATGTGGCGCTTCATTGGGTGTGACGTTTCATTGGCATAGTTTCATTGGCAGCATGGGTGTGGCATCCTGGAAACATTTTAGAAACTTTTAATATTTAGTTGGAAAATGACGTTGCAAGACGGAACTGTTATTACTGGACCGTAGCAGCCTGGGTGCAAACTTTCTTCATGCACCAATTACTCAGTTTTTGTTACTTTTCTAACTTTTTCTGTCTTTTTACAACCTTCAGGGCACAATTTATCACTATTTTGACGTCAAAAACTATCTATAAAAACCCTCTAAATTTCACCCCGTTTAGTTCAGTTGTTTCGCTGATTCTGCTACGGCCCAGTCTTCTATATGCTGAATACCTTACTTTAACTTTCCTTCCGAGGAACTAACTATTTATAGCCACATTCCCTCAGGGGAACAATTGAGTTAACTTTGCTAAAATCTACATTTTGATAACTTGGAATCTTTCCCTCCGGGGAACATTTGTACTGTTAATGGCGAACACTTTCCCTCTGGGGAACATCAATAAACTTGCATTGTAATTTCCGTCTGGTTAAGACTAACGTTAAGGCCACAACTCGCTACACTTTGGTGGCAGCGGTGGGATAATCCGTATCGACGTGCATGAGCCGAGCCTCACCTCCAACACAACGGTCCACTGACCAAGCATCAGCAGTAACTCCAACAACCCAACCACAATCGTCCAGAGCATCTGCACCTGCTGCTCCAGCAACTACTGCTACAGCTTCCACCTCTTCCAAACAATCGGGTACGGGAAAGGAATCTAAGGGTCCTGAAGTACGCTCATTAACACCAGAAGAAGTGCAGAATCATCTTCGCAATCAAGCGTATCAAATTCAGCAGGATAGGACTAATATACAGTCTCTGAGCCTAAGCCTCAACGATCTCGAGACAAGACTGATCGACCTAAACCCCGGAAACGAACTACGGAGGATTCAGTCAGATTTGAATATTATTGATCCAAACTTTTTGGCACAATTACAGCGAACCAATCCTCTCTCACAGCTTGACGTTGTTGCGCAGAAAGTTGATTGTTTGACAGCTCAGGCACCATCACTTATTCCGATGCAGAGCGGAACCTTCACTCTCCCAAGGGATCCGATCTCTTTGTTTTCTGGCCGACCAGGCGAGAAAATCAAAGATTGGTTTGTTACCTTTGATCTAGTAGCCGACGCACAAAGTTGTGATCATGTGCTAAAGGCAAAACTTGTTCCTGTGTACCTACGCGATCAGGCTCGCAAGAAGTACGAAGAATTGGACCCGGCAATCAAAACGGATTACCCACAACTAAGAGCGGAGTTGAGTAAGAGATTCAAACGGAAGGAAACAGAAATGCTAGCAAGCCTCAGCTTGGCTTCTCGTCAGCAGAAGCCTAATGAGACAATCGCCGATTTTGCTTGGCATATCCAGCAATTAGCGGATGACGGCTACCCAGATATGACTCCGGAAGCTAAAGGCATTCTGGTTTTCCGCAGTTTTCTGCAGAATCACACCCATATTATAAGCGATCTCTTCTTCCACTAAATCCAACCGATTTTCAAGACGCGGTGCAGAAGGCTCAGCAGCTGGAAGCTCTTGAGGCTATCCATCCCCAGTATCAGCTGGCTGGAATGACGCCAAGTGCGCCATTGGTAACAGATCAGTCACGCTCAGTGACTGTAGGTGCCGTAGCAGGAATGCTACCAGCTGTAAAACTGGAAACTGCCGGTGGCGAAACTGCTAGTTTGCAACGATCAATGGAACAGCTACAGCAACAAATGCAAATGCTCACTAGTGAATTGGCACAGCGGCGATCGGAACCTCTACGTCGGGGAATGGAAACGGCCCCCGTAAGGAACAGGGCCCGCGACAGTTCACAACTGATTCACGTCCCATTTGTCATTACTGTGGACGACCTGGGCACTATGCTGCAGCTTTTAGGCAGCGATTGGCTCAGGCACAGCGGATGCAGTCCTCCCGAGGCAACAGAGATAACAGGAGTAATGTGTTTACTGGTGGCGCCCGGCCGGGCATACTGCGAATGCCGCCACAAGCAATTCTTCCGGCCCGCCTAGACGACGTGTAAATGCTGTGTCTATGGGAATGACGAATAGAAATTCTATCCCATGCACCTCGACAGCGGACCGTGAAGAACTGCTTGCAGCCTTGAGACATGAGCGCGATACTAATGCAATCTTGACCGAACAAAATCAACCACTGGTTGCTCAGGTAACAAATTCTCAGGAGTCGAGCCCTCAAACTTCGTGCTCGTTTGCTAGCACCACTGCTGACACCAAGGAATGGGTTATGGCTCCAAAAGTGAACACTCGACCTGGAGTGGCTTCAAAGCTATCCACGTTTAGCACCCTACTGCTGTTCTCCCTCTTCCTCAGCGTCTTTTTAGGCTCCGTACATGCTGGAAATGTGCTCATGGCACCTGAGCATCCGATGTTGTGCATCTCGGATGAAGCCAAGACCTTTTGGAAGCTGCCAGAACCACTGCAGTATACAGTTTCGTTTACGGACCCTGATTCTCAACCGTTGGCAACTGATGTGCTCCTGTACAAGCGCAACTATGTTCAGTATAAGTCAAGAGCATATAAATGCACGAAGGTGAAGCAAGAAAAAGACGTGAAGACATATTTCCTGGGTAATCATCACGTAGAATTGGACAAAAAGGTTAATATTCGTGTAGACGCAGATGAGTGCTACAGTATGAAAGAATGGCATAAGTGCAGCGAAGGGTCGTTGGTGAAGAGGGGCGACCTCTACGAGACGAGCAGCGACTTAGAATGGTGGTATCCTGGAGGAGGCATAAATTGCTGTTACTACAAACATTTCGAAATCACCAATTGCTTCTTGCACGAAGCTTATGTGTACAAACGACATCATACATAACAAATGGACAGTACTGCGGGAGATGTCAGCCACTGTGATTACTCATCCGGGGCGTGTCAGCTGAAAGACGGCACTTATCTTCTGTGGGAAGTAAACAAGGATGAAAGTTGTGAATTCCTCCCGTGGAAGCCTTTGCCAGGGCATCAGTGGGACGAAAACTGGCTATCAGAAGACGGTAATTTAGCCTTGACATTTCGCAACAAATGGGTTGCACGTGATTGCGAAGGGCAAGAGCTACACGTCAGTGACCAAGGAATTCCCTTCAGGATTTTAGGCCAACGACTTTATTGGCTACATCGAGCTAGAACGTCAAGACACAAAAGACAAGCTAATGAACAGGAAGTCACTTCAGCTACGAAAAATCCAGTTATTGATGAAGTTGCTCTACAACGGTATCTGGCAAAAGCGGATAAACCTATCCTTCGAAGTTGGGCAGAGCGCAATGGTATTGTCACCACGGATATTTTAGCTTCTTCCCTCCAGGCCGTTACCTTGAAAGAGAGTCATCACATCCGTTTCGCCTTTGCCCATGCGTTAAATGCTGTGTGTAAAATGGCCGCCAATACTCTGGAGATATTGAAAGCTGACCTGCTGGCTAATCCAACTCTCACGGTTCCAGCAGTGTTACAGCGACCAAATGTTTATGCTCGAGCTGGCGGTATGGCCGTAGAGGTATGGCCGTGTCAAAGCCTCGAGCCAGGTAACTATTGGTTAGCTCCTATGAACCACACCTGTACTAAGGAGTTTCCAATAAAGTTCCGATATCATGGAGAAGAGCACTTGGGTTTCATGGATGTGGTTACAAACATTGTACAAACACATGGACTGCCTGCCGAGTGCAGTCATAGTAAGGAAATTCCTTTCAGACTTCAGAACAAGACTCTTCTGTATAAACCGGACGGAACATACACAGAACTAAGAGACATCCCTGAACTGCGAATTTTCGACTGGAACTACACTTCAACCTGGACTTTTGAACCGACGATCATGTATAACTGGTCTGACTTGCAGACCCAAATGACTATGAATGAACTATTAGGCGAGTTGGACTATCAGCGGAAAATTCTTGATTCTCTGGGCATGAAAGCAAAACATAACATATCGAGTCAGAGTGGGACCATGAACTTCATAGCTTCCGTTATGGACAACGGGTATTTTGGTTTTCTATATGGCTTATCATTAAACTGGTACCAGATTTGGACCTTTTTGTGCTGTCTCTACATGACGTTGGGATTCCTGCTTTCTCATTGTTTTCCCAACGGAACAGATGTTGTCGGCATGCTTAATATTTCGCGCTTGTTTGCTCCTGCCCGCAAAGGAATTGCGAGTTTGGGCCGGCAGTGGCAACAGCTAAGCTGAAAGGGCGGTCCGATCTTCAAGATTTTCTCGACCTACCACTCCTGGCACCGTGACTATTGACCCAGAGTCTAGCCATGTCAGCATGGAGGACCCGACAGAGGCACATTTGCTGAATCGTTTAATCAATGAAGATGGCGGAAGCCTTGAAAGAGACAGATCAGCCAAATCACGACCGAGGACTAAGCTTACACCTGCAGAGGTGCCATTAGTGAATCTTGGTACTTTGCCAAGGGAGCCACTTCTGTCAGCAATGGCACCGCAGAATATTGAAGCAATGACTCCACCACCTCGCTTTAGTACTTTTGGAGTGCCTCGAACACCCGCTGAACGGCTTTCTAGTCGTGATGTAAATGTTTTCACTGAATCGAATCCTGACGTTGGAGTCCATGCAATTAGAACTAACACTCCCCCATTAGCTGCTTTGACCAATATTGCACTCGCTGTTGGTAACACTCTTACTGTGAAATCAATTACAGCTACCTCTGTGACTGGTCAACGATTGCCGATTGTAGGTACGGTCAGAGCAAATATACATCTTGATACAGCTAGTTTCGAGCAAGAGCTCTATGTCACTGTTTCAATGACTCATTCTATGACCATAGGTCTAGACCTTTTGCGGAGGTTCAATAACGTTAAAGTTGACTTTGCCAAACGAACCGTGATCTTGGGAGATCAACGCTTACGATTAATTCGTGAAAAGGGAGTTCCAGAATTGTTGGCACAGGAACGAGTTACTGTCCCTCCTCGATGCGAGATGATGATACCCTGTACGTATCTTCGGAATGGATTCGACGGATCAGGAATCTTCGAACCTCACCTGGAAAATTTTGCTAAGATGAATCTTTATGCTGCTCGGGCATTACTGCCCTCTATTGCCCATGGCTCTACGATCGCTATTCGGGTACTCAATCCCACACATCAGCCCGTAGTCATCCATGCCAATACGGTATTAGGAACGGTGGAAGAGTGCCACGAAGCAGGTCATGACGACGTTGCCTGCAACATAAATTGCCTAATGACGAATGGTTATAACGCGGAAGAGAAGACAGATAGCTGGATAGTTGAGCAGCTGAATTTAGCGAATAAGGATTTGACTTCAACACAGAAGGAACAGCTTGTAGACGTGCTCTCGAATTACACTGATTGTTTTGTTGGACCTGATGGTGAGCTCGGAAAAACTGATTGGGTCGAACACGAAATTGACACGGGTGACTCTCGACCAATAAACAGCAGCCATACAGAGTGCCTGTTGCCCAAAGAAGGATTGTGAAAGAACACATCGACAAAATGCTAATTCAAGGAGTAATACGACCACGTTGCAGCCCTTGGTCATCTCCTATAGTGCTAGTAACCAAGAAGGACGGCACTCTTAGATTTTGTGTGGACTACAGAAAACTGAATGCTATCACCAGGAAAGACGTATTCCCACTGAAGAGAATTGACGAAATTCTGGATGCTTTAGGAAGTGCCAGGTATTTCACAACCCTCGAAGCCAGTGGATACTGGCAGATTAAGATGTCGGATAAGGACGCGGACAAAACTGCCTTTACCACGTTGTACGGTCTGTACGAATTTACAGTGATGCCTTTCGGGCTGTGCAATGCTCCAGCAACTTTTCAGCGCCTTGTTGACATTGTTCTATCAGGTCTTCAATGGCATGTTTGCCTGGCGTACATCGATGACATTGTTGTTTTTTCTCCAACCTTCGATCAGCATCTAATCGATCTACAGGCTGCCTTTAGTCGTCTAAGAGACGCCAACCTGGTGCTGAAGCTTAGCAAATGCACGTTTTGTCAGGAGAAAATCATCTATCTAGGACATCTGATCTCTAGAAGGGGTATTGAGCCAAACCCAGGAAAGATAGACAAAATCAAAAGTTTTCCCCGACCTAAATCTGTCGCAGACGTAAGGTCTTTCATTGGCCTTTGTTCGTACTATCGACGATTTATCGAAGGATTTGCCAATATTGCCAGTGAATTACATCATCTGACCAAGAAGAACGTTCAGTTTGACTGGACAGACGGTTGTGAAATTGCTTTCCAGACTCTGAAAGACAAGTTGACTAGTCAGCCGATCCTTATTTACCCTGATTTTGAAAAGCCCTTTGTGGTAACTACTGATGCAAGTGACGTTGGTATCGGAGCCGTCCTCAGTCAACAGCGTGAAGATGGAGAGCACCCTGTCGCATTTGCATCGCGCCTACTTAATGAGGCTAAAAGAAATTACACTGCCACGGAAAAGGAATGTCTTCGTGTGATTTTTGCCGTGAAAACCTTCCGTCACTATCTTTACGGTCACAAATTTACGCTAGTAATGGATCATGCTGCCCTTTGTTGGCTCTTGGTCACAAAAACACCGTCGGGCAGAATTGCAAGGTGGGCCATGACCCTACAAGAGTTTGACTATGACATAAAACACAAGCCTGGAAGAAGTAATAAGGTGGCTGATCCTTTGTCGCGATATTTTCCCATGGTCACGGATGGTATTCGAGAAACGCCTATTAAAGAAATCCAGAGTATAAATGACGAAGATGTACCGTCGTATATGGTTAACGCCCTAATTTGTGAAGAAAGTGATGCCGAACTGCAGCAAATCCGAAAAGCACAGGCTAGCGATCCTGATTTCAAAAACATGATAGCCTATTTGCGCAATATAGTTCCGGAGGATACGAAACAAGCAGCGGAAGTAATTTTTGCTTCTCCTCGCTATGAGTTGAGAGATGGGGTACTAATTCATCTGTACCCCAGGATTGCCCCTAGAGGAGTCCTATTCGAACAACTAGCAATCCCACAATCAAGGAGACTTGCTCTGCTACAAGCATATCATGATCAACCATCTCGGATACCGAAAGACTTACTTAAAGCTGTTGGAAAAGTATTTTTGGCCATCAATGCACGCAGATGTGAAAAAGTATTGCGAAAATTGTCATGGTTGTCAAGCCCGGCGGACACCGCTAAAGAAGACAAAGGCTCCAATGGTTCCTATAACCGTCAACGGGCCGCTTGAATGTGTGGGTGTCGACTTACTTGGCTTGGCCCCTTCCCAATGTCTCAATCTGGCATGAAATATATTATTGTCTTCATGGACTATTTTACCAAGTACCCCGAGTGTGCGGCGATTCCAGATCAAACTGCGACCACTGTAGCAAAGACATTTGTTACAGACATTCTTTGTAGGCATGGAGCCCCACGACGCCTGCTCTCGGACAGAGGAACTAATTTTATGTCAGAACTAATGGCTGAAGTACTGGCCATCTGTGGTACCCTTAAGGTCTCGACATCTCCATATCACCCCCAGTGTGATGGAATGGTGGAAAGATTCAACAGAACTTTACAAGGAATGCCAACCACTTACGTAAATACGGGAAACACCGACTGGGACGTTTATCTCCCGTTGGTTTTGTTTGCGTACCGAAGCTCAGAACACGGAAATGTCTCCGTTTAGGATGGTTTACGGCAGAACACCACTGATGCCGATAGATACAGTTTTCGCATTGCCGGAGTTGAACTACAATGACGAACCTTCATATGCTGAAAGGCTAGCATCGCAACTTCGAGCTGATTGGAGTATAGCTACAGATTTGATTCAATTGGCTCAAGATAAGCAGAAAGCCTACTATGACAGAGGAACCAGGGAACCTTCGTGGAAAGTCGGCGATCCGGTTCTCCTGTACTTCCCGAAACGGAGGAAACTAGGATTACAGTGGGGAGGCCCGTATAAAGTTACTAGAACACATCTACCTACAGTGACGATCACTCCTGTGCATGGACGACAAAAAGGAAAGGGCTTCGTGGTCCACAGCAACAGATTAAAGGCTTATTCAGACCCCTTTGTGCCCAGTATACAGGAAGCTAAATCGGAAGAAATGTGTGCTAATGGAGAAGTCGAAGAATTAATGCAGATGCCAATCCCCCATGATTCTACTTCTGCTGCGACTGCTGAAATCCAAAATATACCATCTCAGGGAGCGCTGTCTTTGGAAAAAAGATACCCTACCAGACAGCGCCATAAACCTGAACGTTATAGCTCACATTAGTGGTATACAATCCATAAAGATAATGCAGTACAGCTCCTGAAACATTCGCTTTTAGACGCATTGAAAAAAAAATTGCTGTCCTTTAATGCCGATCTTGCAACACTTACGTTTTCCGAAATCTACAGGGTATAGATAGTTTTAGATTTAAGTCGTTGTGATCTACTTCAGTTGATGTCATTAATACCAGAATGCCTGTCACGCTAATCTACAATTATTTTCTGCTCAGAATTTGCCAATATTAGAGCATTAAACTATGAAACGGCCTTCATTTTGTTCATTTCTTCGCGTTGATATGTCAGGTCATGCGTGCCCATTTCATACAACTTGTTGCACTGTTTCACCTGGTATTGGGTCGTTACTGTGGCACTTAATGAACCACCATATCGATGGAGAAGCTCCAGTATCTGCCCATGTCGATTTGCCCTGTCAATTTTGCGGGTATTCGACCCGCATGGCTATTCTTCTTGCCATTTATTACGCCAAGCACCATAACCCGTCTGCAGCCAAATGCGAATATTGTAGTAAAATACACCTGTCCCCCTACAGTCAAGAAATCTGCAGAAAAAAATTCTGGATCGGGGTGGCAGATGATTAATAACAACGTTTTCTTGTTATTTTCTTCAGGCTATCTAGTATCTCTGTTCTCGTTGCATGACATTTTCAATTTCTCACTGGAATCCGGCAATGCAATGACAAGATTTTAAAGTAACTAACCAGTCATTTAAAAACTGGCCCAAATAGAATCTCTCATTTTCTGAAATTCGAAAGCTGGTACCAGTGCAGTTTAAAGTGCACTCAGAAACAGACGTTGGTGTTTTTTCTATTGACGATGTCTTTGTTGAAAGCCCCAGCATCCTGGCCCTAACCTTGGAGAGGCAGAAATGTATTCTCTGCAAATTTCATGTCGTGAGTGTGGCGGAACGCAGACTCCGCTTCATGTATCATCGTCAGAACACCTGCAATTCCAAATGCAGAATCAATGCAGCTGCGGCCATGTTTTAGCAGTTTCAGCGTCCAATTGTGTCATGCCTGGTGCTAGTTTACTTCCACGACCGTTTCCCTCATTTCAGCCTCTCAGTGCGCCACAACCCTCTCCAATCATTCGTCCACTCACCATGGGATCACCAATGCGGGATGACGCACATTCAGTGATCCTGGCAGCTAATTTGATTTCTCCAAGGCCCAGGTTATGCGTGCCTCAATATAAGAGTCCCTACTTGCCGCACTCTCCAGCGGTTGAAGACTCAACAACGTCAACGTCCTCTGTTTTGATCAATCTTGTGTCTGAGGAAACAACGCCAGAAATCGATCCTGGGATCAGCCAACCAGTCGTAGTGGATGCCTGCGACAGGACATCAACGTCCACAGAAGACGTGCCAGTGTCGCCGCAAAAGGTGGATGTACCCAGTGCCTATACTTCTTCTTCACAACCCAGCATTGTTCAGCCTTCCCTCTCCAAATTGGTCGTTCCCTCGGGAGAAATACGTAGACTTTTGTGCGTCGGCGGGACTGTCCAAATTGTCCCACCAATGGCAGGGGTCTTAGCCGTTGTAGTACCCTACATGCTGTTTCTCGTGCGTGGAGCGGTGTAACTGTCGCAGACCTATCCAAACCTATGCCCATGACACTTACGAAAGAGAACTGACAGCTCATTTGGAGCGTACTATTCAATACACCCATCGGTTCGTATCACCCTCAGCTGGACAGTTACCTTATCTCAGCGAGTACGTGGAGAGCGATCTTGCCTCTCTACGATTTGATGCAAAGAGGCAATATATTCGCCTCAGCCGACAGATGCACGACCGTCTACAAGCGGCCGGGCTTGCATCTCCCCTCCAACCCCCGCAGGAGGACACTGACCAGATCCCGACAGGACATTATATCAATGCACAGACAATGGTCACCGCCATGCAGCGGTTTTATGGCATCCTATCTGGCCAAGATGATAACATTTTCTACATCAAATTGGTGTACACTTTTTGGTTGTATTCCTGCACGATTATTCCCCTCGATCGGTGGGTCATCATCATTTGGTTGACCTTTTGCTGGGGACAATGCCTTCGCTTCCTGGGGCAGCCCACGATTTCGACAGTGCCCATAATCGGACCCACCAGGTCCATCGGTTCAACGACCTGACTTTTACTTGTTTCCTCAGCGCCCTTTACGCCCTGTTTTCCCGGGGCCAATTTGAAGGTTCACTCCGTGACGCTCTCAAAATTCTGTTGGCCCCAAGCAAGGTAAAACGTTACCTGGGCCGTCAACTGCGGGTGGTTGTATCGGTAAAGGTATTTGGACATTTTGTCATTTTTGGGAAGGACTACAACAGTGACACTGTCCTCCTCTATTCCAACTTTTCCTCCGTGGACCCTGAGGGCAGGGTCCTTTCTGAGGGGGAGGTGGTGTGGCCTTTCATTGGGTGTGACGTTTCATTGGCATAGTTTCATTGGCAACATGGATGTGGCATCCTGGAAACATGACGTTGCAAGACGGAACTGTTATTACTGGACTGTAGCAGCCTGGGTGCAAACTTTCTTCATGCACCAATTACTCAGGTTTTGTTACTTTTCTAACTTTTTCTGTCTTTTTACAACCTTCAGGGCATAATTTATCACTATTTTGACGTCAAAAACTATCTATAAAAACCCTCTAAATTTCACCCCGTTTAGTTCAGTTGTTTCGCTGATTCTGCTACGGCCCAGTCTTCTATATGCTGAATACCTTACTTTAACTTTCCTTCCGAGGAACTAACTATTTATAGCCACATTCCCTCAGGGGAACAATTGAGTTAACTTTGCTAAAATCTACATTTTGATAACTTGGAATCTTTCCCTCCGGGGAACATTTGTACTGTTAATGGCGAACACTTTCCCTCTGGGGAACATCAATAAACTTGCATTGTAATTTCCGTCTGGTTAAGACTAACGTTAAGGCCACAACTCACTACACATACATTGTTGATTGACGGCCCAAATCAAGACGACATTTGATGAAACTTTCCAAAATAAGTTCTTTTACCATTCAAATAGATAGAAAAATTCGATGTCTCCGTTTATTTCAATTTTTGCCGACTTAGACAGCAGCTGCATAGCTCTGATTATGTTCTTTCGAAAGATGAAAGATTTTTTGTGCTGAGTACTCTACATTTTTGCTTTTTGAAGTAACTTGTCCAGACCGGCCGGCTGGTCACCGTGTGATCTGGTCACCATAGGATAACGTGGGGGGAATGGGGGTGCAGACCCCCAGGCCAACAAAAAACGGGCAGACCGTCTCGTCCAGAAAGCAAGAAAGGATAGACCCCCACAGCGATTTTCACTGAAAATTGGTATTTTTTTAGCAAATTGTAACGACTTTTTCAAAAGATGTTTTAAAAATTGAAACATTTTTGGTCAAAAAAGTTAAAAATTCACAATTTTTGCTAATTAGGCCGGCCAGAGGCCTTTGTGTCGCGATAGCTCCAGCTCAGCTAGCCAGAAAAAGTATATATGTCTGCCTTGTCTATTACTGTCCTTTTGCATTGCAGAAAGTGTCTGTATGTCTGCACGCGTGTATTTGAGACATGGGTACGAAGAAATTAATTGTGGACAAAATGCTTTAGCATTGCCTTTTTTGAGTCGGGCTCGGAGTTTATAGTGTTGACTTGGAAGCAGTTTTTGACTTCAGAAGTACTGCATTTTAAAAGTTACTTTAATCCAGACATTGTTTAATTCTTGGTCACTTTTGTGGGTAACACTTGTTTGAACTTAGTTTAGATTTTGTGTGAATTGAAGTGCAGTTTCTCAACCACTTTAATTTTTCTTCACCGATTTGACTTGTTTTGATTTTGATTTGATTCACAGGTTCTTACGACTTTATATTTGAAAAAGACCAAAGATAGCTTCATGAAAATGCTTTACCGTTAGGCACGCAGGTTTGCTAACCTTGTTTTCGGTTGGGAATAACCTAACTAACTAAATAGGGATGGATGTCAGCGGCATAATGACTCTTGTCTTTAGTGGATAACCTCTTCACATCCTGAGACTCAGAGACACTTAGAGACGTGGTGCAGTGACCGGACCGATGACCACACAGCTATGATAGGAAGTGCCAGCAGAGCCGCATGCCCCTCCGTCCAGGGTAATAATGCGGAATTGTGGATGTTTTCTTACATTAAAGGAAACTACCGAGAAGGCAGTCGTCTATCCAGCCTCTACTTTCATTTACTTCAAATTCTGATTCAGAACGATGAAAGCAGGTATTCTTAAAAATTGAAAAGTGAAATGTATTAAATTTCTAATTTTCTTACGTTTTTGTCTTAAAATTCCTGGTACGTTTGGAAATTTAATTTAGTACTGCAGTTGATACTGGGCTCTTCTCGTTTGACATCATGGCAAAGCAGAAGTACAGTCTGCTCAAAAGATCATTATAATTATTTTGACCGGAGGTCTTGTTGTCAATGCTATTGCTTTTTCTAATTTAAGCAGGGTTTAGTCATTTCTGAAGCTGTTTATTTCAAACTTTGGAGATCAGTTTCAGCTGCCGTTAATAATATGAAAGAAAATTGAATATCTACTGGGCTCAAGTTGTCAGTTGATTTCTACAGTAAAATATTTAGGACAGTCCTTTTGAGAATTAGTTTCTCATGCATTATCTTTTTGGGTATATACTACAAAAAGGTGAATTTTAGGTTGTCATGCGTGCAAGGCTTTGAGTCAGCCTAGAATATAACCACGACCTTCCGGTTTGCAGACTGCAATACTACCATAAACGTGCATTCATAGTCGCGAACGCACCGAGATGCGCGTCGACGAGCGTCGACGCCTCAGATTGTAACATGCCGTTTTAGCTGTTTCAAATCAATTATAACAAATTCATGCTCACAAAGCATGCAGACTCTTACATAGGCTTGTTTGCCTTGACAGTTAAACTCAAGGTTTGTTTGCTTCGAAAGTTAAAAGGTTAAACTCAAGGTTCAATAATGCTAAAGATTTTTTGCAAGGTTCTTTAGCGTTTGATTATGTACTTAAATTTATTGCATAAAATACATGTATTGCGTAATATTTGATATCGAGACATTATGTAGAGTTTATTGCAATCAGATATTATTTTATTTATCGTTAAGTCAGGTTTTCGTCCAGTCAGGTGTGTTTTGTACTTCATCGTACTTCCCTTGCTCACTAAGTTGGTCTTTGTATATAATTAACAAATGCTATGCTTAGCGCAACTATGTCAATGAACGTTTTTATTCCGCCGGAGGCGAAATCTTTGTAATGGGTGAACCCTGAAACAGTGTATAAATCTATGTAAGGATTAATGTGCTGACTATGGTTAGCAGGTAAACCCAGTTGCGTGATTTTTTTCCGATGGGGGGTGTACTCTTTGAAGGGAGTTATACTGTAAGCTAACAGAATTAGTTAGCATTCTTCCGGCTACGCCTCAGCGTTTCTATGAGGACAGACTAAGCTCTTTTTAAACCATTTTCAGACCACCAGCCGATTATTTCTACAAATTTGGCGAAGTTAAGAAACAGTTTCCATACTCTCAAGTATACAGGATAAAGAGATAAAGCAGGCGAACATTGCAAGTTCCGTTGTGAATTTTTACAATTTCATAAACTTTGCAATAAATTTTGCACGATTGTGTGTCGAAAGCATTGAAGTCTGGTTTGGTCAAACTTTGCATACTCGGTAGTGCCTCGGGAAATTCAACTAGGAATGAGGTTGAAGATAATCAATTTAACCACGGCAGTTCCAAAATGTATAAAAATATACTTCAGTCTACATTCAACCTTTTGCCAACAGTATTGCTTGTTGTCTGCCGTTTTGCAGAAAAGCTGTAATGCATGTGTTGTCGGCATATAAGGGTACAAGAGTCATGCAATACGGCTTTCGATTTACCCCTTTGTTAGCCGAGTATAACCCTGGTGCTGGTGCTGGTTCGGGTATTTGCAGCAAATTTTGAATGTCTATAATAACTCGTATAGTCATTTTTAATATAGTTTCAAGTTGTATCAGTCAAGACTGATATCTTCATTAACGGATAATATTTAAGGTTACATAATAGCATTATTGATGAGTTGAGTTTATGCTAGTTTCAGTAATAATCATTCACTCTGATGGAACCCTAACATAGTTGGTCCAATTTCGTGCGACATTTATTATATTTCAAAAGGACTGCGATTAGTTACCGAACTTGTATGAAACTTCAGAGCAAGTTGCCCTGCTTTATCTGTTTAGCAGCTGTTATTAATTGCTGATCAAGTATTCATTAGTTACGGTAACTAAGCCTGTCAACCTGTAATCAGTACAAATTGAGCATATCATTCGGCTTAATCGCTTTCAGTTGAAGAATAAGTTTTAGGATACTCTACAGAGACGCCTTAGAGCAAACTGCTAATATGGGTCGAGGCAAATTTATCAATTTCGCAGAATCAACTACCATACATGGGATCAGAGAGTTGGTAACATCCAAGAACCGATTTATGCAAATCCTTTGGTCTTTCACGATGATCGTTTGCATCGGTCTGCTACTACAACAGCTGATTGAGGCTTCGATGAATTATTCCAGCCGGCCGACCACTTTCCGAACCAGGCGAGAATATCTGAAGCAATTACCGAATCTGACCTTCTGCAGCAAGGAATGGATCGATATGGACCTGATTAAGGAAATGGGCTTCACGGATGACGAAGTGAAGTACATCCAAGGCGTTATCAATAAGGGATATCCGGGCGAGAAAGCCACTGGTCTGCAGATCAAGGAAAAAATCAAACAACTAAATCTCGGCTCTTTCAGGGGGCTGATTGACCAAGCCAAGTATCCATTTGAGGATGACATCATGTTCATGTACTCTGAGATCGGAACTCTGGATAGCTACTACGGCTACTGGGGCGTCTGCTACACCATAGTAGACGATCTACCCGATGATGGTTTGGAACCACGCCGAATGATGCAGGGATGGCAAGTCTACCACTCCGGGTTGAAGTATGCCAAAGAGCTTCAGGTGATCTTGGGGGACAGTGTGGAATCCTTCGTGCCGCTGCAGCTGAACAAACGATCTGATGGTAGATTCAGCTACAGTATCGACTACGAACTGCAGCATCTGAAGGTGTTGAACACCACAGATCGACCGTGCCAGCAGCCGCCACCGCTGATTCGAGAACGCTGCACCGAACGCTGCATCGACAATCTGCTGATGTGCGATCTGAGCTGTAGCTTCTTCAACGGAGAGGACGACTTCGACCCCAGTCTAGCCTGTTTCGCCGTCGACCTAGAGGCGGGTCCGCCAGTGGACAAGGGCAACTATTGCCTGACCGTAACGGATGATTGTATGCGAAGCTGTAAGCCGTACTGTAGCTACTGGGAGTACCAGGTTGTTGTCTCGCAGGACAAGGATGACTACTTGACGGTGAAGTTGGCCAAAGGCAATCGGTATATACAGTTCCAGGAGGAGCACTATGTCTACAGTCTGTTTGATTTCGTCAGCGGATTGGGAGGAACCCTGTCCCTGTTCACGGGGGCATCGGTCCTATCTCTTCTGCAAGCTATCTATTTCTGTGTCTATAAACCGGAATAAGGACAAGACTTTTCGAAAATTGATTGAATCTAATCGGCGGATCTGATTTAATAGTTTCTATAGGGATCGAGATATCGAGTCTCAACAATTTCCAACTTTCTTCATAGCTTTGTAGTTTGTAGTAATGTGCTATGCTATACAATATGAGAAACTTGATGTTGTAGAGATTTGACTTGGATTAATACATTGACTAAACTCAAGATTGAAGGCATGACGGTATGTAACGGCAAAGTTGTCTGTAGCTGACTAAGATTCGATGAAATGTTATCAGAGGACAAACTATGCTCTGTTCAGTTACGGTTGACCCCCCCTCCGCAAATCAGCATCTTGTCCAAGCTAGGGACGTCGACTCGCGTTATGCTTGTGTGTGCAAGTTCGAAACACAAGCATTGTGCGTATGTGTGTGTGCGCGTTTTGTGTTTGCTTCGAGCTTCAGACTACAACCATTGAATTTCTTTGAAGTGATGGGTCTAATTTGCGGGGGGGGGGTCAACAGACCGCAGTTTTTGCTCTGATAACAGAGAGTATGCCTAGTGGCTTAGTAAGTATGGGCAGTATGGACAGTATGGGCTCTTGGCAAGAGTAATAGTCCCTTTAAAGTTCATAAATTTAGCAGTATCCATGAGACAGCAGAACACCTAGAGAACTCCACAACGTCTTATACTAAAGTTTGTAACATCATAATTGAACGACGTCGTTTTACTGTCTAAATTTAGAAATTACAACCGAATAATTGTTCTTTTATTGTCGCAGAGCCACTACTAGAAGTTCCACTAGAAATCCAATCAACTGGGCAATGCTATGGACAGATCCTCCAATCTGGAACAAGCAAAAACTTAAATGTGACAGTTCAAAATTGTCAAATTAATAATTAATTAATTAAATAAGTAATAATAAAGGGGATCATTTTTGTCAAAAATCGATAGTCACGGCTTTCTCTCATTTCCACATATGCCCCCATATGCTCTCAAAAGCAAGACAAAATATTAAAGTTCGAAATCAAACTGTGGCAGAGTTATTCAGGTTCAAAGCTGGAAAACTTGAAACTTCCGATGACGAGCCCTTCAAGGTCTGGTCGGGACCGAATGCGATTGTCAACAGGATGAAGCAATAAATTAAAGCCGTTCCTAATCTAATATTTTTGCACAAAAGCGGCTGGCGTTCACAATGCATAATGACGCACTGACTTACATTTAGAGCACTACACCCTGTAATTTTAACTTACTGTAACTTGCACAGACAGCATTTTAGACCCATTGTTCTATCAGGAAAGTTGTTCCTTTTGGCTATATTTGGATAAAATCCAAAAATGGTCATGTTTGATTATAAAGATCAAAGGTGCCACAAAGTAGATATTTTCAATACTGACGCAGGATCTTTTCAGGATAACCCCCCAGGCCCAGCTTCCGCAAAACTTGACCAAATGCGCTGAAACTTAGTGTTGGTATGTTTTCGACCGCTGAGTTCAATTATGGCAAAATTTTTCGATTTCTCGAAGTCTGATTTTTATTTGTAAGGGGGTACCAAGGGGAACCGAAAACGTTTTTGTCTTCGATTTTGCTGAAAAGTTATATTCAGGGGTTTTCGAGGTCGCAGAATACATATCTGAAGTTAGTTTTTCGATTCAGCTTTTCGTTAGCTCAGTATAAGCTTACATCTTAAGCTTACAACTTTAGTTTAGTTTACCCCTTACGAGTCGAAAAAATCGAATTTCGCGAAATCGAAAAATTTTGAGAAATTTAAACCAAGCGTGGTCGAAAACATACCCATACCAAATTTCAGCTCATTTGATCAAGTTTTGCGGAATCTGGGCCTGGGATGGGTTATCCTGAAAAGTTTCCTGACACATTTGTTTTGGCCACCTTATGTAACAGACATGGACATAGGGTAAACTCGCATTGTATGGACACTAAACACTTTGCCTATCTTCAACACATAAAGTTACTAGTTTAGTACGGACACTTACTGAGTGATGTATGGACACCACTAGCTTTGTATGGACACAGTATTTTCTAACTGATTTTAGTGCTGTTTACTCTGTAAAAATGCTTGGGTTAGTTCGAAAACGTGTAATTTCGAAAACAAATACTTTTATCGGTGATAAGAAGCTCTAGTGGTGTTGCATGACCAGGAAAACAGCCACTAAAAGAAAAACAGTTATGAAACTAAGAATAATCACATTTTAAGAAAATGGCAGCTGAAATACCATGGACTTAAAATAAATTATATATTTTTTGTATTAAAGGAATTAAAGGAATTAGTTTTGTCCTGGAAGGAATTCTTGCTCTTTGAACTATCTTAAGTATTGAAGTTATGCGATTATTAAGGTTGATTATTGTATAGGAAGCGAAACAGACAATAACTTGAACGATAGCTATTCGTTATTACAGTTAAGAATTACAGTTAAGAAGTTACAGTTACAGTTAATTACAATTACAGTTAAGAAAGTGGTTCTTGTGCTTCAAATTTTTGATCGTAAGAAAGAGCACATTTCAACGAATATTTCCATATAAATCTTTTTCAGAAACAATATAACTTAGACTAAAAAAATTGAAGTCAAAGTTTTCTTAAAATTTTCTTCAAAATGTCGTGTCTGCAAGCAATCGGTACATAAATGAGCGTCATTGGCGAAGTTCTAGGCGGTTCTTGCTGAAATTTTGCCAGCCAATAGAACTTGTTTTGCTCTTTTCGCTGGCGCAAAAATTATTTCAAACGACCAATCATTGACTTAGTTATTACGAATACAATGAAATGGTGTCCATACTAAGCTAGTGTCCATACAATACGAGTTTACCCTAATAGTCTAAGTTTGGTGACATTTTACCACATAATGGGTGAGAAATTTGCACACAAATGTGAAAATTGTGAAAAATTGCTATTTTTGGTAAATTTTGCCGTTTTTGTCCTTTCTACTGGGTGATAGGGGAGGCTATGCAGATTAAATTAATCTATAGTTGATCCCACCTCAGAATCATGTATTGCAACTTTATCGGATTTTTGCAATGAAAGTTTAGTAAAAATTCGTACTTTGTTCGACATGACGGCTATAACTTTTTCTTGGTGCATCGGCGACCCGAAAACGATTCGGAAATGTCGATAAATTAATTCACTATCGAACTTTCTAGGTGCTCTCATTAAAAACCGGTTGCCAGAAATGTAAAATGGTCATTTCGAGCCGCATTCTCCGAGAAGTCTTGGGCAGATGAGGGTTAATGTGTTTGCAAAGTTGTTGTGCTGTATCCTTCGCATATCGAAACAAATTTCTGCCACAAACTATTTAACCTGACTGTTTCATTTCCTATGCTTAACACATGTCAATTAGTCACCTTTGAAGAGCATTACAGTGATAGAAGCAATTATGCAAAACGCACTTGTCTTATTTTGAGGACCCATTGGGACTACAAAATTTGTGAAAATTAGCAAAACCGGAGACGGTAGAAAAATCGGCAAAAAAGTTACGCTCTTCCTTTGAATTAATTAAATTTATTAATATATTTATTAATAATGATAATATACATTAATAACAATCAATTAAAGCAAGAATAAATTTCCAAGGTTTCAAGACAACTGCAGGAAGCTTGAAACTAGAAGCTTGGTTCGTAATCTAAAATAGCTCATTATCATTAATCTACAACAATGGTAGTTACCCAAACATTAATTAATTACCCAAACACACAGGATACCGCCAACGGCTGCTAATACATGACCAATATCATAATGGAGCGCTTCTGTGTGTTCTTCAGTTGAGAGCCTTTGATATTGAACATGAATCACTGACAAATCTGACACTGACTTTACTTTGCCTTGTACAATGTACGGCTGAAATTCCATGAGTGAAAGCCTACAAAAGACAATACACCGTCGTTGACTGTTCTACTATTGCTCATCTATATTGTTTGAATGCTGATGTGTGTCTTGAGTTAATGCATTATGCTTGAAAATCGAGTTCCTCTGCGCGAACGTTTGTTTTACTGTTCCCTGTGTGAGCATATTCTATTGAACAAATAAGGAGGTGATGCATCAGTTGGCGTCCTGTAAAGCACAAATACTGATGTCATTCGAGCAACTTCCACGTTGTACTCACATTTCAATAGAAATTTATCCTATTTTATCTGTCCAATGAGCACATACCCAGATGCGGACGCCGTAACTTCATCTTCGTAGTCATCGCATCGCAACGGACATAGAGGATGACAATGTTGTGACATTTTCATTTTAGTGGATTGGTTCAGCTTCAGATAAGGAAATGCTAGACACTCTATGCCGGTTAGGACGGGACATACTCTGCCGTGCCCATCGTTGTGATTCTTTCTGGACACATTTACCAGAATAAAAGAGTAACAATCATTACAGTTCCGTCCGTGTGCTGTTTCCCATTCCGAAACCGACTCAAACGCACACTGTACCATGCACTCACTGTAGCCAATTTGTCGGTCCCTGGTGCAAGGTTTTCTTTTCATGTTCAGCCGTTTGTAGTGATTTTGTCTCAGAGAAAGCAAATTGTAGCGATTCTGTAGAATATGGAGGTTCTGACCTATATTGCCGGCTTTATTTAAAAGCCATGAAATGAAGCCTTCGTTGTGCGGCATCATCCCTTGATACAGAAGTTGATGTGGTTGCCTGAGAAGAATGCGCATACCTAAAACTTCAGTACGGAATATATATAAAAGTTCAGAATAATTACTAAATGTGTGAACTATTTGCACAGTCCATCTAATATGAATATACTCTACATACATTACACTGTCACTATCTTTCCTTGTCGGATGCTTTTGTCTGTTTGTTTGCAAGAAATAAAACAGATGTAACAGGTTGAGAGAAGGGACAACAGCAAAACCTTCAGTGCGCGGCCTTTGAACCGAGAAATTGACCACTGCACCAATAGTGAAACCAACCGAGATGCGTTTACAATTTATGTGCCGCGTAATGCTGTATAGCAATGGCACAGAAAGTAGTTTTAATGATAAAATGAAAATATACCTGTTTGTTGTTTATAGTACAAATCTGTATGGGATTAACATTACGTGCATTACATTGGCCTAGCCTGAACAACAGCAATTCACAAGACAAAATTACACTGCATTACATAACTTACATCACATTAAACTACATTACATGACTTAGCTGTGCATTACTAACCTGCGGAATTGGCCAGCATTGTTTGTGCTCTGCCACGAATTACTGGGCAGATTCCAAAAGGCGTTGTATATGAAGTAGCATTCTGACAACATTGATTACTTCCCAGAATTTCAGCTGTGCCAGCTGTACATGCTATCACCAAATCTTCACAACGAAATCTCGACCGATCGAGTACGTTGTAGATAGATTTATTAGACGACAACAGTGCAGAGTCTACTTGGGACCCCGTGTTGTAAACGTTGAATGCTATACTTGGCAGATAGTCTTTAATATTCATGTACTCAAAGAAATACATTGATACGGCACTTGCTGCTATAACATGTTGAAGGGATGTGAACGCAGATTCTGTACTGATATTTAGCCATTCTTGGGCAACGCCTTTAAGTCTGGCAGAATTGTATCTAAAATAATTTTAATGTATACACTTCAACTCAAATTGTTATTCAAACTTATTATTAGAGCAAACGTTAGTTCGGAAGTCTCTCTAATTACATTAAACCATCCCTAATTTTGCAGTGTACCGTATGTACTGCTTGTTTGCACCTTGAAAATCCTAACCTTTGGTAAGGACACAGTATGATATCCGGAAGCTTGAGTTGATCATTTTTCTTAGTGACCAAGTTGACCCTAAAGTCTTCGTTTATGTATGAGCTGATAACGTTTCGACATGAACAGAATGCAAACGTCATACTGACCCCCAACAGTAACAGCCAAATGAAAGCGGTTTTTCCAGTTTCACTAAAAATGATATCAATTCCATTAATTGTGGAACGCTGAGCCAACTGTTGTCGGAAGGAAGTTAGAAGTGCCCCGTTCTGGGAATTGGTTTTGGTCATCTGAAACGAAAAAATCAGCCTAAAATGTACATGACGACCCTTCAATACTCTTATTCAAAAACGTGTCACTACAGTTTGGGACGAATTCAAATTTGTGACTGGGTGCCTCAGTCGGTAGAGCGTCAGTGGACTAACCGAAGATTCTGGGTTGATCCCCAATCAGTACTGATCTTTTCTGGACGGAGGTCCTGCCGATTACATGCTTTCGTAACTTTGGGTACCTACGTAGCGATTGCGACATTGTTACTATGACGTATTCGGACTGATTATTTTCATCTTGTGAGTGGCAAAATAATGGAGACAGCAGGCAATATCGTCAATCTGAATTGGCTACATAACTACAGTCATATCCCTACTATTTTCTGCCATATACAATAACGTTACTATTGTGGCTAGCCGTGCCTGTTATTATTCATAATATTCCCCCTCCAAATATTTCTCCACTATAAAGCGAAATATTTCTGTCTGATTATTGTGCAACAAAAATTGGGCTGTTTCGATCCGGAAAAACAGAAACACCAGCCGGTCAGCAACTAACTGTGAGTGTGACTACATGCACCTATAGATCCTCATACACGGATAGTTGATAGTGGTTGACTATATATGGATCTGTAAGGTATTTCCGGAAAAGTCATTTATGCATTTATTGTGCCGAGATGGCCAAATTGTTAAGGCGATTTATCACGGATTCGAATCTCCGTCATCACAATGTTTTTTGACAGCCTAGGAGCAAGCAAATATCGCTTTACCGTGGGCTCTAGAAAGCCCAGCTATCCATCCGTATCTGTTCGGTAAATGAGTACAACGATGACTCAGGGAAGATAATAGGCTAGCTGCATTAAGAAGTGTTTAGTGCACGGTTGCAGTTGCCATTCGCAGTGACACTCCTGGTTCAAGGACAGCGTCGAATATGATCGCTTTACTTGCACACCGAAAAATGCGCAATATTCGCGCTATAATGAAATCTAGGTGTCCAACGGGTGTGGCTCTGTGGAAAGGTGCTTTCCTAGTTTTACAATTGGATTTGATTCGCGTGGTGCTGAGGGATATAGTTGACATATAAATGTAAATTGTAAATGAATTTTGATTTGATCTGTAGGTTTCCGAGTCTGCAGAAGAATAAGTATGATATGACCTCGGGTTAGGGGTGCCGCCATTTGACCACAGAGCTCTTGGATTTGAGGACCAGATCAACAATTCCACGAAATTAGAAGCCGAATTTCTAATTATCAAGGAGATTATGTAAAATATCATGAAATTCAAGCGAACACCGAAGGATTGAAATTAACGCAAAAAATTAACGACCTAGGGTGATCGAATTTTAAAATTTGAAACTCTGTGGTTCACCCGTCTTGGACATTTTTCTTCATAGTTTTCAGTTCTGATTTCTATCTTGCACAACTGTATTCACCACCTTGCCTAGACCCTGTCAAGAGCAGGAGAATTCTACATTTTTATGGATTAGTTTTTACAAAACTGGCATTTAGAAGCGAAAAATTGCACAACGAATCTGTACAGATTCCACAACGATACTCAAAATGATAGCAGTCTTCGTGCGCAAACGAAAGCAATATTTTACCAGGTTTTAATTCAATTGTACAGACAATTGCGCCTAGACAACCACATTTACTGTCGGTACCATGAATTAAAGTAGAAGACTGACTGTAGAAGAACCGAAGCCATAAGCCAATCACATACATAAAATGAGATCTACTTAGTTGCCATTATTTCCGTTAATAAATCCTGATCACTATGTCAGCATTACATGTCATGTCCTTGTTCATCTGTTATAAAGTTTTGATGAAAACTGACAATTAAAACTAATGTCTGTCAAGGGATAAACCATCACAAGCTGTCAGAGATGTCATAATTGAAGCTGACGTTCCCATGGGCACTGAACAAGTTTGGAGAGAAGGGTCTTGATGACTTCGTCCGCCTACATATGTAAAGACAGACAACTTTAATGGGTGGCCTAGCTTATGCGGTCTAATAAGATGAAATGAAACGGTTTATTACTTGTAACTTAACAATTATTATAATTGTATTAATTGTTTAACAATTAGCAATCAAATTCAAATGGTATCTTTATGCTACATTTCATATGACGGATACCCTCTGCAATTTCTGAATGTGCAGAAGAAGCAAAGACCACAGAAAGGAAACATAGTCCCCTGTGCAATGCATGCCGTTATGGGAAAACCATTCTGCCGTCCTGTTAGATATCTTCACAAACATAATTAAACAGGCATTTACTACAACAAACATTAAGTTAAAACTTCGTGCTAGATGGAACTAAATGCAATTTGATTATATCAAATTTGTCACTATCTAACATTTCCTCCCTCAGTTTTGATTTATCACATTGATTTATCGTTTGTTTACGGTGTTACTGCATTTTCATGGAATATTAAGTGGATTCATATGCAGTTGATTAATGTATGGCTAAAAATGAACAGTTAATCGAGTTAACTTAGTCTCTATTTAATTTAAAGTCTCTACTAAGAATTTAAATTTTACATCGGCTGGTTTCTTATTTTTAATTTTTCTAAATCTATAAAGTTATCGACTGCTTTATTTAACGTGTCCTTATGTTTAAGTTTTACTAGTAATTCTCTTTAATGTACCAAAATTACGACCGTGCACATGCAGCGAGTATGGTTGGTTAAAACTAGCGTAATCTTAATGATTAACATGAGCTGAGTCCAATGGTGTGAAGGTTTATGGCTTTTAGACGTTTAGTGCTCCTGCAAGACATTTTCAAGTAATTTTCGTTATTTGAGCTGAATTTTCCGCTAACAAAGGGATGGTTGGCGACCGCGATGGTTGGACCGCGAATACTGCCCACTCCTGCCACCAATGGGGATGGTTTTTGCAATATGATTGGTTGGACTCTCCCTTCTCCTTACAGGGTCCCCCTTTACCGCCTCTTTTGAAACCACCGTAATCCTGTGATCTACCTCCTTTTCAAAAAGGAAGAGGGCATGTTTTGCTGACTCCCCACCAAACGGGGGAACATTCGCTTATTCTTGCTGGAATATCGTTGCACAAAAATATGAAGAAAAAGATTTTAGCTGCCTAACCCTTCTTCCTATACATTTATGGCTTAGCAAAAATGTCTCAAATGCATGAAGCTTACAGAAACATATGATAACATCTGCTAAACATACAATACTGAAATGATTTAATTGTGTTTGCCGCATAATTATTTTATTATTATTTTCATTATTATTGTTAGTATCATTATTATTATTATTAGTATTATTATTATTATTATTATTACTATTATTATTATTATTATTATTATTATTAATTTTAGCTAATTTCAGTGCTGTGCTGTCACGACATTATCATGGAGTACCATGGCAACATTTTGCAACAATTGACATTTCTCTACCAAGGACCGCTCGTATGAAAAGTAAATCCGTCTAAGCTAAAACTGAATTAAGAAGCTACTTCAACATTCGCGACAGCTTGCAAATATCAAAATCAAAGACGACGCATTCATTCTCTGTCCAAAAATATTATTTTGGTTAACACTAGTACTTTTGTTTTGGTTTTCGGCTATTAATTTGCTTAATTTTGTTTTTGTTAACTGGTTTTAGACTATTAGTTTAATGCTTAATTTGCATAAAACTCATTTTCATAAGGTCTTCTAAATATTTGAACAAAATGTACATACATTTGATAGAGAGGAACATGAAAAAGTACTGTTCTCGAGTAGAATACTTTTGAAGACTTTCAGTAACTTTCCGTTGAAAATTAGACGCGACGATCTCCTTTCCATTCTTAAAATTTATTGTATGATAGCTACGTATTTCCATTTTTCATTAACTATACTAATCTGATACAAATAAACCTTCCCACACCACACAGAATGTCATCGTTTGCTAATACCAAAGCGCTAAAAAGCAGCCGCAGCATACAGTTTTGACTGTTTTGTTTTGTCAACAACTCACAACTGCTATCCAACACCGGAGATCTTAAATTCATTTCTTTGCGTCATCGTTCAGTAAGGTTTCGCACGGTTAACTCTGTCTACTACTTCACTGTTATTTCACCTGCTTCTCTCAAATTCACCTTCATAAAATTTACACATCCTACACGTTAAAGCAGCTCTTAGTTTTACACACAGGGTTAAAATCTCACACTATCAGTACTACTGGCGGAGAATGAAAGAAGGAAATTAAAAAACGACTTGAAAGTACTTCGAAAATAGACTACACAAATATGTGAATTACGTACAAAAACATTAAACATTCTAAGTTAGTAGTGCATGCGACCTCTGTCAGGCCACCAGACTTCACGATACATGCGGCTCATGAGTGGAGCTGTATGGAACCAGGATTTTTTAGTTGAATTTTGAAAAATCTGTGAAAAATTTTTCGGAAACGGTTTCGCCGCTGGCCACCTCAAGGCGTAATATTAACACAAATACACGGGAAAGCAAATCCATACGCAGGTTGTAGTAAATGAACATAGAACGTATTACAGCAATAAATAAGAAGGAATGAATCCTATAGGATTCACATTAAACAGTATACAAAGGCCATAATGGAGTCCGTAAAGGATTCATAATAAACAGAGAAAATTCGTAGTAGTGGTAAGGTTCACATTGTGCGTTTACAATATTTGTGTAAAGATGTTATTTCGACCTAACTATTGCTTTTTATCCATATGCTGCGATTTGCTTTTTTCATGTTTTGGTTTAGTTCTATGTTTTTGTTGACAGTTTTATAGAAATTATTTTTGATTGATCTATTGGAATATCCTCGTGTTTTAAACTCATTTTCTCATTCCTAACATTAAATCGACATCATTATTACATATATCGAATACCCTTTGTATCTAACTAATTATAGTATTGTTAATGATTTGGTTGCTTATGTTAGAATTTATAGCTGGGTACCTTATCACTTTAAAGTTGTAACTGTTTCCCTTATCATAAATTGCTATTTTTGCTTGAAAATCTTCCATAATTCTAATATTCAGATCTGGGACATCAGCTTGTTTATAGTTAGTATTGACCTGATTTAAGTTGAAGTTCACAAGGATATATGCCAGGATAAATGTTTACGAAAACGTTTTTGTCATTTGATAAAGTCATATCATCAAAATATCTGCGGCAATTTTGTGGTTTGTCCATTAGTTCTTTATTATTTCTGTTTTTCATTACATACTCATGCTCATATTTATGTAATACACGATTGGCTACAGTAGGGTCTGCAATTGTACCCATCGGTATTCCTTTTACTTGTTGACAAATTTTATTGCCTACAGTGAAATAACTTTAGTGTATTAACAGCTTTATCATATCTGTAAGTTGTTTTCTATTAATTGTACAACTTCCTTTAGATGTAGCACTGCCCCAGCAAGTAGAATAATGGCTTATAGTAATATGTGATCTCAGTTCTGATGTCCAGCTCAGTTTCTGAATATAGTGTATTCGCGGCGGCTCAGGCCGCCGCGAAAAAACACTGCCTGTGAATTGATATTATAGTAGATGATTATAATATTATAGTAGATTATAGTAGTTGTGTTGCGCCGAGGCGCAACAGGAATACATTGAAGTCTGGCTTGTTCAAGTTTCGCTCGCTAAGCTGAAGTTTACGAAGCATGTAATTTAAATTTCCACTGCACAGTAGGTCCACAATTTACAAAAATGTACCTCAGCCAACATTCAGGCTTTTGCAGGCAATATTGCTTGTTGGCGCCAATTCTGCAGGAACGTAGTATGCGAGGGCTTTGGGAAGCTTAAACGCGATGTTTATCCAGAATAAACTTATTTAAAGCTTAAAGATGTAGTTGACGCTAACTCAACGAAAATCTAAAAATCGACAACCCCAAACCCGTGCTCGCGACTCTCAAAACCGAAAACACGCATATATATGCGATTTATAAAATTGCTAGCGTATCGCATGTGGACTGCGAATTGTACAATAGTACATGTGCAGAAATGGTCATGAACTAAGGTTAAGACAGCTTTAAATTTAAAACAATGAATCTGAAAAACATGACTATGAATGTTGATTTAAGTTTGTAGTGTCTTCCATATAAATTCCACGAGAAGTCCAAACAGCTGCGCTATGCTGTGTGCTGATATCCCCACCTATAACAAACAAAAAGTGTTACGTACACGCCTAATATGCAGAAGACGCTGTGACTTCTAGTGCATAATTAATTTTACTGTAGTCAATTAATCTGAAAGGTTGCAAGTAGATAATTTAGAAACAAAAAATTAGTAAAATGAAAAGTAGAAACTATATCTTTGCCCGCCATGCATACATTTTAATTACTAATTTAATGTGTAATTAAAGTAAAACTCAATATAATTGTCAATAAAGTTAAAGTTTCAGAAGTTGCAACAACCTGGCACTACTTGGCTATTCTAAAATTTAAAAACCAAAGGACCACTTCAGGCCCGAATTATAGAATCTTATTTTGCCATTATATTAATACATTTCAACTGCATTTCATCTGCAACTTGGACTGTCCGCAAACCCAATCATTACTTTTGTTGTATGTCATATCCTTTTTTTGTATAATTTGAGTACAAGTCTCAAATCAAATTTGAAAATAGATTGGCTCAAACGACCCTTTATCGTTGTTGACACTGTCGAGGTTTGTGTTACGGCCAGTGGGACGGATCAGACGAACCCACCAACGGATCAGGTCGAGCGGACCTAAAGCCAACTTCACGGGAAGGAACAGGAAGGAGGACTAAGCCTAACGGGCCGAGAGGGACGTTTTCTTTATTCAATGAATACAATAAAACTAATTTTGGCAATCAAAAATTTTGACTGCGTTTAACAATGGGATTTCCAGATTTTTTGCAGACTGAAGTAAATTTATTTGTGAGACATCGGTTTTATCATCCGATACCCCTATCAAATAGCTGTGGTCGCTTCATTAGTTATTATGAAATCGCTCCTTGTTATGGAGAAATTCGCTTAAGTATATGCCCGAATTGGATTTTACCTGCCTTTTCCAACTTTGGCAAGCGATCACTTTAGCTAGAAAGTAGTTTCGGAACAACTAAAAAACCGTCCAGGGTACTTTGTGTAGAAAAGATGTCGCTGTCAAGCAACAATATGTTCCCAAAGAAATCTCAACCCTGAGCTGTTAACTGCAAACGTTGTGGGCCTTTCACTATGCCAGTTTCGAACAGCTATGAACTGAAGGCAAACGAGGTAGCCTCTTAAAGCCATAAATGGATTGGTTCTAACGACCCACTTCAAAAATGCGAATTTATAAAGGACATAATCACCCAAACGTCCAGGATCCCGCCGACATCAGCAAGCAGTTGACCAGTATCGTAATGCAACATTTCTGTTTGTTCTTCAGTTGAAAGCCTTTCATACTGAACATGAATCAATGTCAAATCGGATACGGAATTTATTTTCCCCTGTGCTGCGTACGGTTGAAAGTGTGCTAGTGAAAGCCTAAAAATATTAAAAGTTGCAAAAAAGAGTACTAAAGCCTGCCAGTTATTAGACAGTTAGTAGCTAGTTATTGGTAAGTTCAGTTATTATTATAACTGCTTTTTAATAACAACAGGTATGAAGTATCTGCCCACCAAAAATGTAATTTTCGATACAAGGGCAAAAAATCTGGAAACAGGCAAGGATAACGCCACAATGTCCAAATAAAGTGGAAGAGTAAACTAAACTTTAACAACATTTGAACACTGTATTTGCTTCGATTCGGTTTTTCGTTTGTTTTAAGTTTTGGGAAAATGTTAAGGCTTCAGTTAAATTATGTTCCCCAAATTTGAAGGCAGATGCAAGCACAGGGAAAATGTAAATCAGGATAGCTACAAGAACCTGTCACGAATCGACGCCCTTGTTAATGTATATACTTAAACGTTATAACTTCTAAAGCAACTTCAATTAGTTCAAATGTGTGCCGTTTGCAAGCAGCATCGCCTCTTGCTTTTACTACCTGCGCTGTTCACCGGGCTTGGCCAGAACGATCACCTAAGCATAGGCAACTGCCGGCATGTGAGAACTTGCAAGCCTATCAGGATTTAGCAATATCGAGGACACACTATTTTTCTGGCTGCCGCACACTTACCCCGAAATTGATGCTGTGACATAGTCTTCGTAACTATCGCATCGCAAAGGGCACAAGGGATGGCAACTTTG
>JASAND010018299.1:0-24938 GCA_030248195.1 Trissonchulus latispiculum
GGAACTGGACTTAATCCATCAAAATTCCTATCTTCTTTTCTTTTTCATGTCCTTTCTCTTTTTCATTTCCTTTTCATAAACCCAGTGAGTTTTCAGAAACGAACGAACAGAAAACTGTGGCGAATCGAAAAACGGTTTAGAACTAAAGTGTCTACAATTAAAACTGTATACGGCCTTTTGAACCAACCGGGCTGGGCCGAACCCGATAGCTCGTTTCAAGACCCGGAGGTCTTAGTGGGCCGAATTAGGTTGGTTCGGCAAACCTCGGCTGTTCCTGGATACAGATCTGCGTTCAGTCTGCGTTTGTTGTATCAAATCAATGTTACTCGCCCGCTTTGAACTGACTCCTTCCTTACACACACATAAAAGACCAGATCTTTCCAGAACCAGGCTTTGTACTTTCCAGCTTGGTCAACGGCCAATGGGCGGCCAACACAATTGGCCCAGAAATGAGGTCAATGGCCTGCCAATGGCCGCTTCGGAAAGCACCCAAAACTAGGAGGATAATGCAGAAAACTTTAGGGTCCGCACACTGTCGCAAGCGCAACGCAAAGTTGAATTTATGGTTGGAGTTGGTCTTTTCCTCCCCTGAGGCAACAAGTCAACCGATTTGTTCTCGAAGGCATGACCCTACTCATGAAAGAACAAACGAAACTATTAAGATTGTCAGTACAGCACCTCCGACCCTAAAAATTGGGCCTGAGGTGGGGATCGAACCCACAACCTTTGGCTGTCTAGGCCAACGCTCTACCGATTGAGCCACCCAGGCACAATCGAACTAAGCTTAAGGGGGGGGGTCGCGAATTTTCGACCATCTCCGATTTTTCTCATTTTCACATATTTTGTAGTCATCATGGGTCCCCAAAACAAGACAGTTGCGTTTGTTGCAAAGCTTCTCGTATCATTCACAATAGTCCTCCAAAGGTGGCCCCGGCATGTGTTAAACATAGGAAAATGAAAAAGTTAGGAAAATTTCGCGGTAACCAAAAGTTTGATCGCTGTGCAAGAGAAAACGAGCTATAGCTGGGCAAAACGTTAATCTGGACTAGGTAGCGTGTTAGCTCAGCGATTTTCTAAAAATTTTCAAAGTTGGGTGAAGCCGGTTTTTGCACAAATTTGACTTACTAAAACGTCACCAAAGAAATGTTTCGTCGTGGCCTGAACTAACCGTTTACTGCACAGATTTCGCGTATAGATATTAACACAGTACAGAAATAGAGGTTCAATTTCCATACCCAAAATCCATGCTGCTACTTGTGGATAGTTCATACTTTTGGTTACCGCGTTGGCGTTTTGCCTCAAAATACGTCATTTCCTCAATTTTTTGGATATAATGGTCCATAAGTCGGGTGAAAGCCGAGCTATTCCAACCAAATTCGGTGTGCCAGTTTGCACATATGAAAGGAAGATGTGCGCTAAATTTAACTGCAATTGTTGGTGTTTAACTGTGGATGCATGCCTTAGTCCGATGACGGAGGCCTAGAGTCAAAAAATCACAAATTTTCAAATTTTTCAAATACAGCCAAATTTTATATCAAATTGAAGCTCTCGATGTCCTGAACATTTTATCTTCTTGCACCAAGTCTCTACAAAGCAGTATGAGAAAGTTAAGCCGCATTAAAGTTTGAAGTAAATAACAGTCGGAAGGAGCTTGATCAAATGGTTCAAACGCCGTTTCTCGCTCGTTGCTTGACGTATCATTGTCATTTGTACAGCAATAAATAGCCCAAGATAGAGGCTTCAATTTGATGTATTGACGATACCGTAGTCTTTTGTCATCCTATGTGTACACGTCTTCGAAGCCCTTAGCGAGGCATAGTGACGTAAATACTAAACTGTAGGGATTTGAACTGCAATATCTCTTAACTGGATTGACACTGGACTCTAAAAATGTGTCTTGTTTTTGGACACATATGGGGGTATATTACACCCGAAAATGAGCGAAATCGGTGACTATAAAATTTGGTACCCGGCGACCCCCCCCTTAAGTTGGAATTCGTTCCCAAACTGTAGTGACATTTTAGAAGACGCTTTCGCGTCAATTTCATATTCGATTTGCTTCGATTCAGTTTTGAGGGCGAATCCATCCAGTGTCCGTCCATCCGCGTAGGACGTGGGCTGAAACTTTGCCCAGGAATGTCTTGGCCCAGCGCTGGTGCCGTTATTTTATGCCTACGTTGGTAGGAAACCTCTGTTTTATGGATACTGATGGGGAACCGAACTCAATCAATAAATATGTAACTTCTATAAGTAAACAAACATAAGCATATAAAAAATATAAGTATTATTAAAGTCAGTTAACCAGAATGTCTGTATTGGCGAAAAGCTGACTAAGATAAAAAGTTACTAGGATTGCGTAACGAACGGGTCATTTTTTGCGAAAGTTGAAAAAAATTTGTTCAACGTCCGCAGAAAATGAAAGTTCGCTTGCCTGCGTCAGGATCAGTGGGAAAGATTACATTTTATGTCAATTCGAGTCCGCAGATAGATCTATCGCTTCTGATGAGGTCGATATTAATTGATCCTTCTAGATATTTTTATTGTATTTGCATAGCAGCATGGATCAATTCAATGCAATTTCGAAATTTCAAATCCAAAGTCAAATAAAATTTGAAATCGAAAATTAGAAAGATGTAAATTTCAAATTTGATTCCACCAATTTGATACATAGGTAATAATATGTGGTTTAAGGAAATTGATATCTTTTCCGACCAACGAAAATGTTTTCTATAGGAATTCTGCAGAAATTGTTTATCCCATTGTTATATATGCAGCTTGATTGGCAAAAGGAGAGTCTTTCAAAATCAAAATTCAAAATCAAAATCAGAACCAGAATGTTTATCATGAAGCTGAAATCTGATTTCTTTTATCAAACAGTGAATAAGGTCATCAAAAAGTCGATGACTCAAGACAACTAAAGGCTGCTATCTATTTTAGAGAATAGGTACAAGTTGGTTACGAATCCGTCAGAAACTGATTTGCATAATAAGACGTGAAAAAGTAGAAATTTAACAAACTTCATTACGCTATCAATTTCAAACGCTATCAAGTTTATTTTTTTAAGTTTTGATTATTATTAATTTTTTAATTTTGATTATTATTAGTTTGCGTTATTATGGAGTTTAACGGTGAGTCGTTGCTTTGTAAATAAAGTTATTTATTATGATTGATGGCAGATACCCTTCCTTCGATGAAATCCACAAACTTCAAGACTGTGCAATACTTTACGGAAACGCAGATTTCAAAAATTTTACTGGTCATGTTGGGCTTTTATACCTCGCCTCGCCTATTCTATCTAATTCAAAAACCCAAACGCATTCACCAGTGTGCCATCTGAATTTGTTTTCTGAGAAAACGCAAAGCTGACAAGTTTAAATCAGATTAGCAACAAACTTTTCCGTTCAGTAATTCTCGCAGTTTCGAAATTTCTCTGAATCCGAGAAAGAATGAACGAATCCGAGCCATGTCTGCTCATTAGAGTGTGCTAAACTAAGAAATTAGGATTGATCGGGATTTTGCTGGATGAAGCTTTTATTTTCATGGGGGTTCTTGGGGTTCTGGGGGTTCTTAATTTTTTTGTAGAGATTTGATCTATAACTATGTTTAGTTTTATTTTTTGATGAGGGTTCTTGGGGTTCTTGGGGGTTCTTAACTTATCGAAGGGATTTGATCCGTAACTATATTTAGTTTCAAATTTTTGATGGGGGTTCTTGGGGTTCTGGGGGTTCTGAAACTTTTTTCAGGAGATTTGATCCTCTACTGCCTAGTTTTAAGTGTTTGCTGGAAGTTCTGAGGGTTCTGGAGTCCGGGTGTACCGAAAAGTGTGCGCGTTGTCTGGGCTTAAACTAAGGACGAACTTGTTGTTCTTGTCGTCAGCTTTCGATTGATACCCATATTGTGTGTATTGGATGTTTCATACACAGAATTTTCAGTCTAAGTTTATGAGAAAAGCCAGGAGAACCCCCCCCCCCCCCAGTACACCCCGGTTATATGCTACAAATTTGATGGCTGAGATACATATATACATATTATAAGCACATCATGTCTGCTGAAGTACCTGCTAGTCAGGTAGTAGTAGTCAGGTAGTACCTGAAGTAGTCAGGTACAAATCAAAGTCCTGGATGCAAACGCATGAAAGAAATTTGAGAACCTCCTTTTTTTCTGATGGGGGTTCTGGGGGTTCTAACTTTTATCTTGACATGGGCCGAAAAATGAACTAAATCTTGAATCTAAAGTGTCTGTAAAAATCCAGTCGGACTAATTTCGATGCCCCAAATGTTCCAAGTTAGTGGAAAGGAGCCGCAGAAGTAATCCTATTAAGCAAATAATTGCTGGCTCGGTTTGTACCAAATTGAGCAGACTTCTCACGAACAGCATTTAAGTGCCGAAATTTCTGGACAGTTGACGTTCTTATGGCTCTACCATGGTGCTTGAATCAAATGGGTTAAAACCCAATTAATAAGTAATACAATTTGGGTTTTAACCCATCAATTGTCATTAGCAGCTCCGTGGCTCATAAGCGCATCCAACTTTGTCGCTCTGTCGCTCTGTCGATTAATTCATTAATTCATTAATTCACTGAAGCGCGTGCATCAATCGCAATTGACTAACTGGTTTGCTAGTTTGTTTTATGTTTGAAATGAGTTGAACGATGAATGCCAAGACTTCTACGCTTGAACTGAACTTTTACCTTTTGAAGCTAACAGTTAGACTGTGTTAGTTTGCTATGCTATGCTGAGTGGAACACTTTCTCTAATTTACCTCAAAAGCAGGAATGCCTCAAATTCTGCACTTGGTTTAGATAAGTTTACAGTGTCCGTGAGCACAAAAGTGTTAAGGATTTGGTGAGATCACATGACAGGTGTGCTGCCAAGTTTAAACGATTTGCCTGGAAATATTTGATCGCAAGCAACTGAAACGTAAATTAAATCAGATCTTTGCTGTTTGTGAAGAATCTTTGCGGAGTCTTACTTGGAAGTACCGTTGTTTTAATTTTTTGGCTGGAATCAAATCAAAACTACTTTGATGCGACATCTAATTTTGAGATTAATCGAACTGAAGCAAAGCAAAATTTTTGAAGTAGTACAACCCTAAGTCGGAGAGTTTCTGCAAATTTATTAAACATTTTCTAACGTTGAGTAAACTAGCAACAGTTTAAGTTGAGTAACTCTTGACGATGCGTCCTTATTTCTTCGTTGCATTAAACATGGAAAAGATGAACTTCCCTAGTACAAACCAAAAACATGATTAGGACTTGCTTAACTCTAATCGCTGCACAAATGATAGCTAGATTTCGGTGCGAATTTAAAGCTTTTGAATTTGGTATAGCTAGACTTTCTCTTAGAATCGAATAGAGTATCGAACCACAGAGTTGCGAATGATGCTTAATCTGAATAATTATCAGTAGAAAAGAGTGCAATTACAACAACATTCTCATCTGAACTTGCTACTGAAGGGGTACAATAATTTCAGAAAAGTTCTGCCTTTGCTGTAAAGCAAGGTTATTGAAAAGACTGAAGTGAAACCCTAAGCAATTTAAATTGATAGAATTAGAAAAAAATTGATCCAGCGATTCTCGAAGCTTCCTAAGATAGCTTTCGCGGAGCTATTCTTTGGTGGTGCGAAACTTGAAATAGTTTGAAGTTTGCAGTTCTTTTATCTAAATCTTTCATAGCGTCATGCGGAATTTAAAGCGTATTGGCTTGCTTAAGGGGGGTCCAAATTTTGGTCATTTTTTCGACTTTCTCCGATCTCGCTGATTTTTATATATTTTATGGTCCAAACGGTATATTTTAGTGAGTTTTTAAAATTAAAGTTGTAAGTCGTACGGTTCTTGCGAAATTTCACCTCAAAGTTGAGGTCTCATGTGTTAAACATAGGAAACTTAAAAAGTTTCACTTTTTGGAGTGGTGTCACAAAATCTCGAAACTGGCCAATGCTAACCATCCGTGTCTGGTATCATTAGAAAGGCATCGATGAGTTCTGTGATTTGTTGGAATTAGAATTTTGATTTCACTGGCTTGCACCAACCATTTTTAACTCGGTGTTACGTTAACTCGGTGTTAACAAGAGATAACCCGCAGTTAGACCGTTGCACAAAATTAGGTTAACGTAACTCGGTGTTAACCTTAAGGTTAACACGGTGTTAAACACCAAAAAGTTAACCCTCAGCGGGAGTAGGGTTAACCCTTATAGCGCCACTAAAGGATATTACTATTTTTTATTCCTGAATTAAAGTCTAAGATAAAGTATAGGTACTGAGTGACAATTGAATAAATGAGTGACCTTAGGACGATTTGGAAAAAGCTTCCACAAATTTCTCAATTCCTCAAAAATTGCTTTGACCCCTTCGACAGCTATGATGACTCTTGAAACGAAGGTTCCATTCAGAAAGGACATTGAGGTAATGTTTATATGGCATTAATTTTACAGTGCCCTTCCAGATCATTGAATTTCATTGTATCAAGTCCACTACAAGAAAGTATTCTGTTAACCTTATTTTCCAGCCGATAACACCGAGTTAAATGGATGGCTATAACCGCTTCCCGATTGGATGGAAACTGTTTCTGGCTCCCTACGGATTGGCTAACCCTCTATTAAAAGTTAACTCGGTGTTAACCTTTAGGTTTCGTAACACTGTGCTGAAAGCGTTGGTGCAGAGGGTTAGGGTTAACCTGAAACAAACTTAGGTTAACTTAAGTTAACTTAGGTTAACTCGGTGTTCTGTAATCTGCTGCACTCAGGGTTAACTCGGTGTTAACCTTAACTTTAATCTTATTTGGTGCAAACGAGCGTTAGGCTTCTAAAATTTTTTAATCACTTTATGAACATTTAAAATTTGAAGCCATTTTAAAAGCGGGTCAAATTTTAAATATTCAAATAATTGATTAAAAAATTTTAAAGACGTAAATCAAAATTCTAATTCCAACAAATCACAGTCCTTATCCAGGCCTTTCCAATGATACCAGACATGGCTGGTTAGCAATGAAATTACGCAACAACCGTACGACTTACAACTTTAATTTTAAAAACTCATTAAAATATGCCGTTTGGACTATAAAATATGTAAAAATCAGCGAGATCGGAGAAAGTCGAAAAAATGACCAAAATACCCTTAAGTATTCTTTGCTTAAGATTAGCACAAGATTCCTATATCTGGAAATTTGTAAACATTAAATCAAGAGTGCATAATTGCACTATATATAAGAAAAGCCACTAGAGGGCTCCTCTTCTTGGCATTGCGTAACGGTGCTCCGACCACAATGCGCGAATGTTCCCCCGTTTGGGGGGGGGGGGAATAGCAGAGGATTACGGTAGTTTTTGTTCTATTATTTGAAAAAGGGTCCCCGTTTGGTGGGGGGGGGGGGTATAGCAGAGGATTACGGTAGTTTTTGTTGTATTTGAAAAAGGATCCCCGTTTGGAGGGGGGGGGGGGGGGTATGCGAAAGGGGTCCCCGTTTGGTGGGGGGTAGGCAAAAGAGGTCCCCGGTTGGGGGGGGGGATCGCCAACAGCCAATCAGATTCAGCCAATTTCAGCCTGACTTGGCGACCCCCCCCCAAACGGGGACCCCCTTCTGCCTACCACCCCACCAAACGGGGACCCCTTTTGCATACCCCCCACCAAACGGGGACCCCTTTTGCATACCCCCCCCCACCAAACGGGGAGGGGTATGCTTGTCGACCCCCCCACCAAACGGGGGAACATTCGCGTATTGTGGTCGGAGCACCGTTACGCAATGCCAATAAGAGGAGCCCTCTAGTGGCTTACTCTTCTTCTAATATATAGTGCAATTATGCACTCTTGATTAAATTCTCTTAATAATTTTGCAAGTTGTGAGAAATTAAACCAGTTCCTCTCTGTTTATGTTTGTTATTTGAAAATTATTGACCAGGTGCTAGCAGCGTTGGAAAAAGTTAAGCTGACACCACATAAATGTATTAATCTTGGCCACATAAATAACATTTATGGTTTGGCTTGGTTTTCGCTTAGGTTTGGTCAGCTGCTTCCTGGTTCCAAAATTAGTTAAATTAGTTAAATTTATTTTCCAGCCAATCAACATCAACAATACAACAAAATTTTCACATAAATATTTCATCTCCACATAAGTCCAAGCAACCGAATATCAATCATTTACATATTATCATTGGTTGGAGGTGAAGAGGTGTGCCTATTGACAGGCTTCTAATCCTCTTCCCCTGGTATACTGCATTAATGAATAGCTTCCAATGCGGCTTTTAAATACATTAATATTTTCTGCTAAAATAATCGTATCAGGCAAACTATTCCAAATGGGAACAACTCTATTGCTAAAGAAATACTTAGCAATATCCAAATAATTTCGCTGAACTTTAAGCTTAAATAAATGACCCCGTGTCTCAGTAGTGCTAAATTCAAAATAATCATCAAAATCTAGGTCAACAAGGCGATGCACCATTTTATAAACCAACACCAAATCTTTAACCATTCGTCTTTCTTCCAGTGAAGGAAGTTTTAATTTCTCGAGTCTTTGAGGATAAGATAATTCTTTAAACTGGTAATCTTCTGGTGAATATTTTTGAACTTTTAATAAGGTAATATCTAATAGATAAGGGGACCAAACTTCTGATGCATATTCCAGTTTAGGTCGAACAAAAGTATTGTAGACTTTTAATAAAAAATTAATTTCACGAGTATGGAAGGATGCGTATACTAGATTCACCAATTTGGATCCTGTTTTGACCTCCACTGCCTTGTGCTTGCTTGAGGATGAATCAATTTGTCAAAGAGAAGACGTTAAGGAAAAATATTTCAAATTCAGCTTAAACCAACTTTGTATGAAAGTTGAGAACTTAAGCAGTAATTACTACAGAAAGGAACTTGAAGTTTAATATTTGTGTACTGTAGATGGACGCTTTCCTTGCTTTGTCAATCGCTATTCTTTTTCGTTAAACTCAGATACTAAAGTTAGTATAAAATAAAATAAATAAATAAATAAATAAAATAAATAAAATAAATAAAAATAAAAACTAAAATACTGCAGAGTCGGTACAGAACAGAGTAACATTAAAGGATGAAAGGATGAGGCAAGCTCAGACTTAATTTGAATGGAAAAGGCTTCATTGAATCCTAATTACGTCTGCAATTACTGCTACGCTCCATTTATAGTTAACCTATTTAAGTTGCATTAAATTAGTAATTGTCATTGACGAAGATCTTAATACATAAAAATTCCGGCGGAATACTACTTGGTGAGATATTTCTGGCCCCCCGTGCCTGAACGAACAATACTGATCAATATGCAAAAACGTACAAGTAATATACTAGGAGCATACTCATCAACTGTAGACAAAATACGATACGAATTTTTGCTTACATATAGTAAAATACAAGTTACAAACAGAATTGAGTATCCTACTTTGAAGCTTGCCTTTAGAAACTGCAAGAATTTAGAATAACATTTTAAGCTTAGCACGACTTTTTGGGACATTTTTAATAGTTTGTTTTGTATTCATTACATATACCGAACCGTCAGAAATGGCATATCTTTAATAACAAATGAAACCACGAATGAACCTCAGTCTCGCTATTTTGATTTCTGATTTTGGACAACCCACCGCTCCTCAGCTACCTATGTAAACTAAGCTCACTCTCTTCTGCAGTAAAAGTGATGACCTTCCGCGGTGTTGAAGAGATCATCCAGACGAGATATGCCTAAGCCTTCTCCATTCTGAACAAAGAAATCAAGTCCTTATTGATTCAAGTCTAAATCTCAGTCATTTCATCACAGACAACACATCTTTGTGCTTCTGCATAGCAACAGTACGACAAAGGTGTTAGAAGACCGTATAACCTGAGACTAAAGAGAATACAGATATATATGATTACGGAATCAAAAAAGATAGCTTCCTGTGAAAATCAGTAAATTTTTTGTAAATAGAAAGCAATCTCATTTTCCTGCTGATTTTTGAACAATTCTTGAGTCTGAATGCTTACATTATGTCACATTAGATTCCGTTAATTGCACATTCCTGCTTATTTCTTTAGAATAGCAAATCCTTGTAGTCACGGTTTATTATTGGAACTTGGAAGTCTTTGACACCTTTGTCACTTCAGAAGGCACAGGAACTTGGCACAGACACAGACACAGGCACAAGCATATAAATTGCAATCAATGTACTGCATATCTATGGGGATCCATATCTATAGGTTAAAGCGTGAATAGGTTTAATGTAAGATAAGATTTATATATATGTAACACGCTTCTTGAACTTGTTCACATTGCACGTATTGTCCTTTGTCTATTTTATTCCGGCCAACTTACAAAGACTAAATTGAATAATTATTAAAGCAACAATTTCTTTCAGAAACATTCATTGAGTATCTTTCCTATCATTGCTTTATTTCAGCTACAATCGACAGTTCAAAAACTGTTACTGTACAGATTCGCGGTGAAAAGAAAAGTCTTGAGATTGGATGAAATTGGCTTGGCTTGGCTGTTCGGAGCTTGATAATGATCAACCAATTGGCAGTTGGCCGCTAGCTAGCCATTCGCCGCTAAATGCTAATTGGCCGGTATCCTGTGGAGTGGTTACATATTGTTACTATAGTACGGCCAAAAAATGTGTGTACAAACTTTGATCGTTTATAGCAGATTAACCTTTGGAGTAAACCCCAACAATGTATATATTTTTAGAATCCTCAGGCACTCTAGACTGAAAATCCGAAAAAATCAGGAATTTCTGGTTTCATTCACGCAAAATCTAAAATTTTTACGTTTTCGCCAAATTTTTATCGCAATCAAAATTTTTTGCAGCGTCCACATATAGTCGTATTTTTAGTCTTTCTAAGACAGAAGTTATATCGTTAATATGCACCAAAAAAGTAAAGGGCCTAATATACTTACTTGAGGTACTCCCGAGGAAAGACACGAATTGTTTCCGATTTGTCAGATAATTTTTAATCCACTCAAGAAGCTTTCCTGCAATTCCTATGGACTTTAAGATTTGAATTAACTTAGTATGAATGAACTAACTAACTGAATTAACTTCAATAGAGATGAAGTCTTGAAAATACAATCAATTCCCGGAATTCGCGAAAAACTTCCAGCTTATAGCGTGAAATCCGGAATTCGTGAATTCCGGAAATTTGGTGCACTTTCAGACATTGATTCTATTACAAGATTTATTCAGCTCATCAAGAGCTTTCGAATTATAACCCATATTTTGGCTATTGGAGAAAATTTTTAATAAGAAAATAAATTTCGGTTTTCTCGAATTCGTGGAATTGAGAGCATTTTGAAGAGTTCCTTCTAGTATAAAAGTTATTCAGCTCGATAAGAGCTTTCGATTGATACCCATCTTGTGGGTACTGGAGAAAATTTTCAAATTTTGAATGAGAAATTTTTAAAACCTGGAATTCCGAAAATTGGAAAACTTTTCGTGAAAAACTTGTAAAAGCAAACACATGCAGCGGGACCAGCTCTATTCAATCGTGGAAACAAAATTTTGATTGTGATAAAAATTTGGCAAAAACCTAATAATTTTAAATTTTCCGTGAATGAAACCCGAAATTTCGAATTTTTCCGGATTTTCGAAATCTAGAGTTCCTGAGGATTCTAAAAACATACAATGGTACGTACCGTATGAGATTTTGTACCGTATTAAACGGTACGTACTGTATAATACGGTACAACTTTTTCTGTACCGTATTAAACGGTACGTCCCGTATTATATGGCACGCTTAGTTTTTGTACCGAATTGGCAAAGAACTGAATCTGATCTGCAAGACTAATATTCAGAGCACAAAAAGTGAAAATTCTTGAATTTAACTTTGAAAGTCAACGGTTTTACACAAAAATAACAGAAATACAAATATATAAAGAAATAAATATTAAGGTTTAAAAAAATTAAATTTTAAAAGTGCTTAGACCAGGGTTGGGAGTCTCGGTCTCGGTCTCGGTCTCGTCCAAAAGCCGAGACTTGCCCAGTCTCGGTCTCAGTCTCGGTCTCGATCTCCGTCTCGCTCACCCAAAAGTCTCGGTCTCGGACCGAGACCGGAAATTTTTTGAAAACATCAAATTTCAGCGAAATTTTTTAAGTCAATGTAACAAACATTAGCTGACGATGTGCGGAAACCGTATGTTTATGTGTTAAAGCCCCAAATACGGGGCCAAAGCCTTGAAAACTAGAAGAAACTAAATTTAAGCTTAAAATTGCTAGTCTCGGTCTCGGTCTCGCCCGAAAGCCGAGACTTGGCCAGTCTCGGTGGTCTCGGTCTCGGTACCCTGGTCTCGGTCAAATCTCGGTCTCGCTCAACCCTGGCTTAGACATTCAAATATTTTCAGACGGTTTTGTCGGAATTGAAACCTTGAGAAGCTATTTTTGTAGCAAAACGATCTATAGTCGTGTAGGATTGTAGAGTGCCTCTATAGGACAGTAAGATGCCTCTGTAGTACAGTGCCTCTGTAGTATAGTTGGTGCCTGAAAGCGACAAGTGCCTCCGTCTGACATAATCCAAAACTACAAAATTTGTATCATTTGTTTTATTTAAGGAACGGGGATGGAACTATTTCCTACCTCCTAGAAGTTCACAATTTTATGTGGCATAGAAATAAGAATTGCAAGAGCAAAGCTTCTATCTTTTTAGTCTTGCAGATCAGATTCAGTTCTTTGCCAATTCGGTACAAAAACTAACCGTACAATATAATACGGGACGTACCGTTTAATACGGTACAGAAAAAGTTGTACCATTTAATACGGTACGAAAATTGCCGTACCGTATTATGCGGTACAAAATCTCATACGGTACGTAACATATACATTGTTGGGGTTTACTCCAACGGTTAGTCTGCTATAAAACGGCCAAAATTTGTACACACATTTTTAGTAGTACTATAGTTATTAGTACATGTCAACTGTACTAAATCCGTCTACTATACTAAATGCGTCAACTTTACTACAGCTTAATTCACAGTATAATTTTGTATCCAATTCGTCGCTAATCAGCTTTAGTTTGCATTAAATTCTGCTGAAGATAATACTACAATGGACTGATGGGTCGTTGGCCACAGGCCATTAGACAAAGTAAAACTCTAGGTTTAACAAGACATTAGTGTTCGCACAGTTAAAATTTAAATCCTATTACTTAACAAATTCTATTCTAAAATAATGCTAGCTTTAGTAAAATGAGTAGATTTATCTAAACTTGAAGCTGAGTATCAAATTAACTACAGTGGCTGGGAGTGAAACACAGGTAATATTCAGAAAGATGGCTAAGGACAAACATTAACTAATTGATTTGTACTTAAACTTACTAAGTACAGGCAGAAGCCAAGCGTGTAACCCATAATTGTTAGGTAACTATAAACTACTAATTCTTTTGCATCACCGAACGAAAGATGTTCGTTAGCGTTATCAACATTGTAAAATGACAGTAACAGGTGCCATTATCACAGAAAGAACAGGTAACAAAAGCAAGTGTTGGAGATGATGTATATTTTAGGGACGTATAAACCGCCCTACCGACATTTTTAATGATAATTTTATTATAAAAAATAATTTTTTATCTTTTGGCATGCTTATTGAGACGTTGCTAAAAATTACTGAGCTCTGAAAATTTGAACAGGGATAGGATATATATACATAGGATTAAGGTCACTTTAGCCCTACCCCCAGTGCTCAAAATTATTGAAACGAGCCCAATTCTAGCTACAAGTAAGTACTGTACCTGACGAGGCTCCCCATCCCTACTTAATTTCAATTATCAGAGAGCACTGTTTCCATTGGACGTTAAACCCAAGCTTGTGAGAAACAGCATTTACAGATACACTTTCTTTCTACAAATTCATGCTTTCAAACATGCTTATTTGTTCGAACAAATTATATTAACAAAGTAGAACAACACGCTGAGTAAAGAAAGTGGGTGGTAGAGTTCTAAAAACAAAGATAGAAACACCACTAAAGATAAAGGCAAGCACAATAATTTAGAAAGTAATCAATGCTAGGATATTTAGTCTACAGCAGTCTTACGCTTCGCTTGCAAATTTCAACAAATGAATGGACATTTCTGCAATATCGAATAAAAAGTTATGCGTAAATCAGTTTGCTTGAAACGAACCTTCGGGACAGAGGATAGAGGAGTCAGAGTATACAAAGCAAAGCAAAGTACTTTATTCCAAGCACAATTTCTTACGTATATTTTAAATCTTGGGCTGAATCATCGTAGCAGGAAGTCAGAAACCACCAGATTAAATCTCAAGTCGTATATAATGACTTTTTATGCATCCGCTGTGTACTTCCTGTTTGAGAAGCAAGAGTACATAATACAATGGGAGTATGAAACTCTGCTACTATGTGCAAAACATACTTGACATGCTCGGTTCGTTAACTCGGAAACCCCCCACCCGAAAAGTGTCGGCTCGGGAGGGGGACACGACCACCTAACAATTAGGCATGGGCACGGGTCCAAAAACTTGGCACTACCCGAAGCCCTATATCGGGTTATCGTAACGCTACCCGGGTTCCCGACAGAGATGAAACCTTGTCACCGGGTCCGTTCGGGTCACCAAGTGGAGCTCTGACCCGGTCTGGACCTGAAATTTTCGCTGGGGGAATTTTTTGCTATTAAAGGATATTTTTTAGAATTTTTACCAGTTTTTACTACCTGAAAACTTCAATAATTACTCAAAAACCAGCAACACGAATAAATATATGCTTAACTTAATAATCTAGTTTTTGAAATGCTTGTCTGTCGCTGTATAATAATTGTAATAACCTGCAAAACTTGGATCTAGTTTTGAAGCTAAGATTGCGTTTAATCCTAACTAGAAACCAGAAAATTAGGACTTGGGTCCTGAAAGTCCGAAACTTTTATTTTAAAATCTAAGATTTTCTATGCTTCATCTACTGCAGGTGAATCTTCACCTCTGCTTTCGTTTTCGGGGAGTCAGACTGTGTGGATTTCAAATCCGTGTAATCAGGAAAATCTCAACAAAATTAGGTTCACAGACTCTAATTCTAATTCTAGTTTTTCCGAAGTGTTTTCACTTTTACTGTCCTTGGGGATTAGTAGATTTATGTTTAATTTTATTTATACCTATATTGTCTGACCCTTATTCATAAGGAACGTCGTCCAAATTACAACGGGGAACTTAACGGGAACCCGTTGATAAAACCCCGTTCTAGACGGGATTTCTGACGGGGTTAGTTTTTATGATGACTAAAATTTTCCCGTCAGTTAGTGTAAACCTTTCCTTTCTTAGACAAGTTTTTTGATGGCTCCCACACGCGCTTGCTGTAAGCAACACGTATACGTCAGTACATACAAGATATATGTTACGTACCGTATGAGATTTTGTACGTATAATACGGTACGGCAATTTTCGTACCGTATTAAACGGTACGTACCGTATAATACGGTACAACTTTTTCTGTACCGTATTAAACGGTACGTCCCGTATTATATTGTACGGTTAGTTTTTGTACCACATTGGCAAAGAACTGAATTCTGCTTTTAAAAAATATTAAGTAAAACAAATAATACAAATTTTGCAGTTTTGCTACAAAAATAGCGTCTCAAGATGTCGCTTCAGACAAAACCGTATTTTTGCACTAAAAAACTAACTTTTTCCGTGCATACTAAAACCAAGGCGCTGTTGCGGACGGTTGCATTTGGAGAATGCCCCAAGCTATAGATTTTAAAGCACCTTTTGCAAAAATTTTCAGAAAAGGTGTCGTATTCGAAAATAATCCGCGCTCCCCCTAGAATAGGGAAAATTTGACGCAATGTGTATAATCTGGACATTGGCCTGGGGCCAGCGGAGGAGTGGACCGATCGGGCTGAAACTTGGTGTGTGAAGAGCCTGTGGGCAGGGGTACATGCTGTGAAAATTTCAGCCGGATCGGCCGGGTGGATCTTGAGATATGAAAATTGGCTCCCCGCGCGGGTCGCGTTTCTCCTCTTTTTTTCCCCCAGGGGTGCAGGTCGGAAGACCCTTCAGAACCCTACTATTTTAGGCTTTTATTGTACAAAAAGTTCCTCATTTCCGGGGAAATTACTTTCTGCGGTTCCCGGACCCCCCCCCCCCAGATGGCCCCCCCGGTGGGGACCCCCAAAATGACCCCCGAAAATGGCCTGTGGCGCCCTGACCAGGGTCTGGACCGGTCCAAAATGGTGAAAAATCGATTTTTCCAAACGTGGGCAAGTTTGGTATCAAATGAAAGCCCTTGGTGAGGCGAACATTTTTTGTCGTTGGAGGACCCCTCTAAAGTGGCCCCAGCGGCCTGTGGCGCCCTGACCAGGGTCTGGACCGGTCCAAAATGGTCAAAAATCGATTTTTCCAAAAGTGGCCAAGCTTGGTATCAAGTGAAAGCCCATGGTGAGGCGAACATGTTTTGTCATTGGAGGACCCCTCTAAAGTGTCCCCAGCGAGCTCAGGGGTGAGGACCGATCAAAGATCAAAATTTCCAAAAGTTGTCAAATTTGGTTTTAAATGAAAGCCCTAAATGAGCAGAGCAGCTTTTGTCATGTAACTGCATATCCAAGGTTACTGTGCTGGTTGGCTTTTAAAATATTATTATTTACAATTCTTATTTCTATGCCACTCTGAACTTCTTATTCTATTAAATATTCTGAACATAAAAAGTGAAAACTTTTGAACTTAACTTTTGAAAGTCAACGTTTTTACACAAAAATAACAAAAAATATATAAACAAACAAATAAATATTAAGGTTTTAAAATTTTTTAATTTTATAAGTGCTTAGATTTGAACGAAGAAGCTATCTTTGTAGCAAAACAGCAAAATTTGTATCATTTGTTTTATTTAAGGAACGAGGATGGAACTATTTCCTACATGTTCATCGCTTTCTTCCCAAAAATAGCGTCTCAAGCTTTAGCTTCCAACAAAACCGTCTGAAAATATTTGAATGTCATTCAAATCTAAGCACTTATGTGGCATAGAAATAAGAATTGCAAGAAAAAACAAAGATTCTATCTTTTTTAGTCTTGCAGCTCAGATTCAGTTCTTTGCCAATAGGGTACAAAAACTAACCGTACAATATAATACGGGACGTACCGTTTAATACGGTACAGAAAAAGCTGTACCGTATTATACGGTACGTACCGTTTAATACGGTACGAAAATTGCCGTACTGTATTATACGGTACAAAATCTCATACGGTACGTAACATATACATTTCCCAACTAGCTTTATGTTAAGGCAGCTGCAAAAGCGCAGTTTTTTGAAAATAACAAAAACTTGAAAACCCCGTCAGACAACGGGGTTAAAGCTTGAATTCAACGGGGAATTTTAAGAAATTTTCCCCCGGGGTTTTAAACGGGTTCCCGTCTCTAATTTGGACGACGTTCCTAAGCGAGAAAAATTCTAAAAAATCTGCGCTGAGTGAGACGCTCAGAATACAACTAAATAAAATATTTTTACTATAGTAATAAAACACAAAGGTGCTTATGTTAAGCTCTGTAATAGAATTCAAGTATATAAATAATAAGCGGACTTTGGCAAAGTATTTTGTTCCAAGCTGATTCAACAAGCTATGTAATGCACTTCAAATTGAGAGCGATTACTTGCAAACCAGTTTTGATTTTTTCTGGATTACTTATAGTATTTATATATTTTCCAACGTTACTTTAAGGAAAGCAAAAAATTTAGTTAACTTCATATTTTAGACACCAAAAATGTTCTAAAAGATCACAGGACACTTCCCCCCCACCTCAATATAAATATTTTTATTTTTTCCAAGCTTAAACCTGAGTTTTCAAAAATACCGGGTCACCGGGTCAGTGGTCCACCGGGTCACCGGGTCATCGGGTCAGTAAATAGTGACCCAGTTTCATCTCTGGTTCCCGAGCAGTTTCGGGTACCCGAAAACAAAAGTGCTATTTTAGTGCTTATTTTTGTTTGCTTATTAAAATAAAACAATTTTACGGCTTATTTCAGCTTAATTCTTTTTTAGATTTAAGTTGCAGGCTTCTAGTGACTGATGCCAAAAAGTACTGGTATATTTGGTACCATTACCAAAATTTTGAGATTCCCACCGTTACAATGGACCTCATGGTCAAACTGTTACCAAATTCAATAGAATTGTATAATCTGTACAATTTTCGCTTTAGGTTAGCTTTTGCTTTAGCAACTGTTTGATATATAGGAATAAAACTTTTTCTTTTGAGAAAGAGGTCAACTGAATTTGGAATAAAGACTTTAAAGACTGATTTACTAAAATGCTAATGGGGTTAAATTTTAATATAAACGTCACCCTTGAGAATGCAAATCCTGAACTGGCTTGAGATCAAAAAATGTTTTCCACGATTTTAAAATACATAGTTTTAGCATTTCTATTTTCAAAAATTTTAAATTTCTTAAAAGTCGTATTGCAATTATGTTGTAAACCCACTAATGAACAAAAAATGAACTGGCAGAACATTGTACCATTTGATTTTATAAAAATTGACATATCTGTTTGAAAGGTTTTTAGCAGAGTTCACTATTCCAGACTAGAATAGAGTAGAGGAGAGTTAAAGGACGAGTTCAATTTAACTATTTTCAGTTCCGCTTAACTTTCGCGAAAAGGCCTTAATGAAAGCAAAGTTGTCAGTCACGAATATAGAGTTTTCTAATGACAAGATTGCGCCAGCAGGATTTACTTTGACAAGTTTACATATTAAAACCAGAGATGGACGCGGGCCGCGGGAGTTCGCCGGATACCGCGGGATCCCGCGGAACGGGACGGGATGGGACGACAACCTTCGTCCCGCGGGACCCGCGGGACAAAAATTTCTTATATTTACTTCAAAATTAGGGAATGTTTAAGAAATCTAGATAACAGTTTTCAAAACATTACAGTCACACTTCAAATTATTCTATAAAATTTAATTTTAAGGTAATACAAAGTTTCATTTGCTGTGCTGGTTTGCGTGTCTTTTCTGATTGAAAGCTTATTGTTTAATTTTGAGTATACGCAGGTAATGTAAATTATTTCGAAGTTGTATAAAGTGTTGATTATGTATAACCAGTCAAGGGTTTGATTTTTAACTTAAAGACGGAACAAAGCTAGAGACTTTTGAAACTTGGCTTTGTCTGCATTAATCAGTTATAATTTGCAAACCAGCTATAGTTCTAACAGATCTATGCAATGCAATATATAATCATGGAACCGATGAGAACAAACACTATTCTGTTGGAGACCATATTGAACGAACTTCAAGTTGCGAAAATTATGAAGCGCAAGTAAATTTTAAAACATGCAAATCATGTATCAGCATCATATTGAAATTAGACCTAAAAGTTTTAATTTTAAACCAAAAATTTCTGGTAAATAATCTGTGGGAAATTAAGAAAACCGGATCAAGGCCGGATCCAAGTTCTTGACCCAGTGACCCGATCCGAAAAGTGGCACAAATTGACGCGGTGACCCGGTTCCATGGCTTTTGTATGGCAGTAATTTTCTGATTCCGCTAAATTTGATTTTAATTGCCGAATTTGGCCAATATTTTGAAATCAACAATTGATATTGTTTGCTTGCAGATGATATAAGCATTTCACATTTTTACACACAGTAGCGTACATACATTAACATAGGGTCGGGTCCTGGGGGGGCTTGTCCCCAAAAAATTTCCAGGGGGCTTGTACCTTGAACCAAAATTTTCAGGAGGGCTTGTACCTCAAGAAAAAATTCGTAAAATTTTTCGAAAAATTAACGCTAATTTTACTAAAATTAGCAATTTTTAATCAAAATTTGCAAAAAATCTTCAATTTTTGGAAAAAATATCAAACTTTTGCCCAATTTTCCCGAAAAATTAAACATTTTAGCTAAAAAATTCCGGCGAAGCCGGAAAGTTTTTGAAATTTTACTGTAAAAACTAATTTTTTCCGGCTGTTTTTGATACCCCCTTGGCCATTTTTTTCCTTACCACTTGTCCCCCGACGGCGATAGGGCTTGTACCTTGTCCGGGTTGGGGGGGGGGGCTTGGACCCCGCCAGACCCCCCCCGCGTTAACCTATGGTAGCGTATTTGAATAATAAATTAAGTACTGACTTTGCTTCTTCGCAAGAAAAAATAAATAGCGTAAAGTTTACATAACAAACTTATTTTAAATTTCCATATTAAATTAATATTTATTACCATTAATTTCAGCTAATGAGAGAATTAAGAAACTATGCGGGATTTTGCGGGACGGGCATTATCACTTTTGCGGGACTGCGGGATCCTGCGGGCGGGACAAACAAATTGAGTGCGGGCGGGACGGGACGGGACGGGACGAAAAATTTCGTCCCGCGTCCATCTCTGATTAGAACCATTAGAGATTTGGAGCTGTTTAGGATGCAGGATACAATTAAACTTAATGCCAAAACACAACTCTCAGTTAATCGAATTCTCTATCCCTTAGAAGGGTTCATACCAGGGCAATGTATCGATTGCTTCATCTGTTTCCTGATTGTTAAATATCAGCAACCCAGAAAGGTTGAAATCAGTGTACTAATCAGTGTACTAATCTAGTCTCCCGATAGTTCTTGACTGAGTTTCCAAATTATTTGTAGCAGCCAATACGTCGAAAACAAACAAGTTCCTGTAAGTTCCGATTTGCAACAGTTTATAGTTCCTCGAAAAGAGTTTTCATAAAATTGGGAACTGGACAGGTTTATACAAGTCTAAATCCCTTTTTATCTATCAGCTTTAACTTGTTCTGCAAAATCCGTGGATCCCTTTGCAATTTACCCCCTCCTAACTCGAAAATAATAACACTTGATCTATCTAAAAGCAATATAAATTAACTATGCACAATCGATAAATATAAAGGTTGGTATGAGTATGTTGTCCACCACTTTCCACCACGCTGAGGTCAGATATCATACAATGTTTTCGATTTCTCGAAATTCAAGTTTTCGATACCCAGGGGAATGTAGTGTTGTTGTTTGTTTTGTTTTGGGTTTTCGGTCATCAGATGTAGTGGTTGCTCAATTGATGACAATGAAACTGAAACTAGTTTTCCGACTATGTTTCCGTTTCCTCAGAACCTTTTCGCTCACAGGATTAAAAAAGTTAAACATTTCATTTTAACTCTTCTCTTTTAACTCGCGCGCGAAACTGCCCTTAGTCAAAAATTCAAACAATTTTAGGTCAACGACTCAAACCGAAATTGAAACTGAAATGATTTCATGGTGCCGACTGAAACTGAATGGATTTCATGGTGCCGCCTGAAACATGAAACTAAAAATGACCTACTGAAACAACACTAACCAGATGCCTTTTGTCACAGATGTTGCTGAAAAGTTGGTATAGGTCAAAATACATATGTTTTTGTTTTTTTTTTTTTTTTTATTCTGAGCTTTTTAGTTCTGTAATATGAGTAAAATTTGTAAGTTTGTTTAAAGTAGGAGCTTAAACTGGGGGTCAAAAATGTTACGGTTCCCTTAGGATAAACGCAGAAAAACATAGAAGTTCGCTGAATAAAAAACTTTGTAATATTTGAGCTCTGGGTGGTTGAACACATACAAATTTTAGCTGGATTCGTCAATTAAATTTTTGAGTGTTTGGGGGGATAAACTCCAGTTTTAAAGTCCCAAATCCAGTTTAATCCGGTTTTTTCGGTTATAACTGGATATCGGGTACCCGTTGGTACCCGACTACCCGTACCCATTCCTACTAATACTAATTAATAACACGCTTTCATACAAATGTGTTTGCTCGCTGATTCGTCAATTAGTCTCCGGCTTACGGTAGGTAGTTTATTAGTTATTTGTTCATTAATTATAACTTTAATTTGTTTAATGCAATTAAAAACTAATTCGACAACTTTTGTAGCATTTTTTTGTTCTTTCCGGTGATATAAAAATTGATGCACGAAACAAAATTCTAAAGAATGTATAGTCTACAACAATATTTATATCCCTGGAAAGAGAAGAAAAATGCAAGAAAGTTGTCGAATTAGTTCTTTAAATACCCTAAATTAACCTTAACCATTAATTAGTGTTATAATTAATTAATTAAAAATTACTAATAAAATGCCTACCGAAAGCCTAAGCTAATTAACGAATTAAGACATGCTTGTATGCAAACGTGTAATTATTGTTACATAGGTGGGACCACAGGTGGACAAGGGGGGGAGGGGGTTTAATTTCCCCACCCCCCCCCCTCATCGAAGTCGCTCACAAGGGGTCACGAAATTGCTCCCACAAGGGGTAAGTAAATTGCCCAAAAAATTGGTTTTACAACCAAAATTTTTGAAAATTTTCCGGCTTCGCCGGAATTTTCACTTGAAATCTCTATTTTTCGTTAAAAACGTCCAAAAAACGTTGTTTTTGCTAAAAATGTTAAAAAACCGCAAAAATCGTTTAAAAATCACTTTCAAAAGTACTCATAAGTAAACTTGCTGCCACTCGTGGTACAGCAATTTTCTTTCACAACGGTGAGTGAAATTTGTTTTATAGTTCTGGTATGGGTGTAACCTTCCCCCCCCCCCCCTCTTCCGAGACTTTCGGGGAGGGGGCCCCGCCCGAGTTAAGGGGGCTACTAAAGGTTTGCCCCGACTTTGGCCGAGAGGCCTACTTTTTGGCACAAGCATGGGTGTGGTCAAAAAATATCGGGTTTGAGATCTTAGCCCTAACCCTCCACTGCATCGTCACTTTTGTGTGGCCACCCCCCAGCTTTTCACAACTAGCAACATAATTTAGATGCTAAGTTCAAAGTTGCCATTTGGCTTCATGATTTGACAAATGCGTCCCCATCTACAGAAAATACTAGACGATTGTAGCGTATCAGCATCTTAGGGAATTGATCATCAAATTTGAAGTTCTGCAAAAGCTTACAAGAATGTTTGTCTAAATTCTTAACTTTAGTGCAAGCTATAAGGCTGTAACATGTACAGAGCCCTATATTGAGGTTGATATGTGCCGAATGGTAGCAAATTCCGACGACTGAAAAATTTTTATGTCAACTTGAATCTTCCAAAATTTGCCAAAATCGCTATTTTTGTGAAATGGTACCCCAAATAAAAAAACAATTTTTTAGAAATTGAAAATTTTAGAAATATTTGAACTCAGCGAGGTCAAAACTACGCCTACAAAAATTTCATTAGATTAGTGATGGTTTGCGGCTTCTATGGCTGTACAAGGTCCTTCCGTGTCTGTTTCTGTTGCTCAGTCACTCAGAAAATTTTAAGTAACAGGGTCAGGTTTCAGGTTAACCTAATTTTACCATTGCTTCTAGATACTCCTCATCTGACTTTCCAACTTTCCTGTCTGAGTATTCGGCCTACCCTCCGACTCCTTTCTGCAGCCAATTCTTTTTCCCCTTTTGCCGCTACCGAGTGGGATAATCGATTTCAGCCATCCAAGTTGCCATTGATCTGCTGGGGGCGACCTCTGTTGGCAGGCACAACGGAGGTTGCCCTGGGGGCGACTGAAATAACCGTACGTCAGAACTGCTTGGGGGTCAAGTTTTCTATCCTTGACCCTTGCCCTCTGTCTCTCGTCATGGTTGAACGGACCGCAGAGGTCAGCATTCCATAGACCTCAATGAGTGCCTGAACAATGCTGAGCACCTCGATACAAGAAGTACAGCAATATACATACATAGCTTTCACCAGATTTAATATTTTCGTTTCGTTAGCCGAACATTTATTTAATTTTTTGCAGATATTAAGCCGTCTAGTCTTTTGCTGCAGATGGGAACACATTTGCTAAATCATGATGCCAGATAGCAACCTTGAACTCTGCGCCTCGCAGTCAGCAGAAATTTTTAATCAATTATGTTGCTTGTTGTGAAAAGAGGGGTCGGCCACATAAAAGCGACGGTTGCACGCAGCTGGGAGGTAGCTAGGATCTCAGTATCCTATATGTTTTGCCCATATTCATGCTCTATATCTGTGCCAAAAAGTAGGCCCATTGGACAAAGATCAAAGTAGATTTTTGTAGCCCCCAATAACGAACCGAGTATGTCAAGCATGTTCAGAATATAGTGAGTGTAGAGAGTTTCTTGCTATTATTCTATTATGTACTCTTGCTAATGGAAAGATCGAATAGTTGTTATTTTGGACAAATCTATCTTATACATACATTAGAATTCAAAGATTCTACCTAAAAGGGCAGCAAATGTACAAGGAAAACAAATTGTAATGTTGGGAAAAGCTGAGTCTTAAAATGAAAAGCTAAAATCTAGATTTTAAAACTAATAATCAGTGTAAATGAAAATTAAAAAGTGTTTCTTTGGATGTCTATTCAACGGGGCAGCGTCCAAATTAATACATACAATTAATATATAAGTTAGAGGAACTTAAAACTCATGAGACCTCAGACTTTGTATTTGACTGGTTCTTGGGAAATCACTGCTAAATGTTAAATGCTCAGTCGGTCAGTGTTAAGTCAAACCAACCGCAACTAATAAAAGGGATTCGTCAGCAGTTGATAACACACTTGTATTCATTGATGCTTCTTATCTAATCAGGCTGCTAAAGTGCTTCTATCAGTAACATTTTCACTAGTTACATTTCATTGAAGTGGTTTAAAAACAAATTAAAATTAACTTTTGGAGACATTAAGACTAGAATATTGTAATATACTAAGATGTGTTCGGAATAGATTAACTGTAATTCGTGTCAAAATTTTTAAAGTCATAATAAAAAATATACAAAAGTAAAAAGAATATTTGATGAGGGCATCCTTTATGCGATCATCATTCTACTTTGTTCCATAGAAAATGCGGCTTCAGTCAGTGTATATAAATGTATGTATATATATATATATATATATATTTATATATATATATATACATATATATATATATATATATATATATATACGGAAGCAATGAATAAAATGTTAAATCGTGTTTGAAACTTCATTGTTTAGACATTTGTTTTAAACACGTAAATGCTAATCCCTTGTAATCAATCATAATACAAATGCTAAGAACTGAATAGTTCATGGCTATTTCTTATTTGAGTGC
>JASAND010018301.1:0-82474 GCA_030248195.1 Trissonchulus latispiculum
TGTTGGAGTTTTTTGTTTTCATGATTAAGTAATTTTGTGATATGAACGTAATTAGTAAAGTTAATATTCCGTTTCCTTGTAAATTATAAAACGACCGGGTTCACCTCAATTTCTTAAAACCGTCGTAGTATTTTTGTGTTTTGCAGCAGACTAGGGCGTTTTTGGATTTCACAGGGGATATGCAATTATTTGGTAGGTCTTTTATTTTACCCCCCAACTCCAGTGCTTAAATTTATAAAATGCGACCAATCGAGGTAACATCTGGAGTGGACATGTTTTCTACAACGCTGAGTTGAGATATAGCAAACTTTTTGATTTCGCCAAATTCTATTTGTACGATTCGGAAGGGGGGACCATGGAAAACCGAAATATTTTTGTCGCCGATTTTTCTGAAATGTGCCATATAGGGGTTTTCTAGGTCGCAGAGCAATTGTCTGAAATCCGTTTTTCGATTCGACTTTCGTACGTCACCTTTCTCCTGTCTGCAGAAGGTAGTACTGGTCTGCCAGCGCGAGGCAGATCAGCCATCATGGTTGAACCGACCCGCAGAATCTCTTCGTATCGTGGTGCCAAAAGGATGTCTGGTGGAAGAAGATCTTAAAATAGCGCATTCAGACCAGTCAAACGATTGCACAATTTAAGTAAAACAGTCAAGAAAAATATTCCTCCTGCCAGATCTCATTGATTTGCTTGTTATTTTGATCAACTTAACTGCTCAACCCAATAACCTGCCTAGTCTAATTTGTTTTACAGTCATGTTTTGTCGGCGTCAATAATGGTACAAAGTCATAGTTGTTATAGTTGTTGTCATCGGCAAGTTGTTATTTACAGTTTAGAATAGTTTTGTCTGCTTCATTTTATTGCTGCTGTTTATTTCTTTATTGATGTCTACATAGACAAAATTGTTTGTACCTGTTACAATACATTAGTATGATACTGTACCTTCATTGATAAGAAAAAGAAATTTGTTCTTGGCAGAAGAAATTAAAATATTTGATGATATTGTAAGGACACGAGTTAGGGTATTCAAGTAGCTAGTTTAGGATTACGGTAGCGTAAATTCCGAAACCCGAGTAATGTGCAGAAAAAGGGTGTACTTTCCAAGCGTCTACTTTCTTTAGTCAGAATTTCATTTTGTCAGAATTTCACTAGTCAGAATTTCATTTGTCAGAACTTCACTAGTCAGAATTCCATTAGTCAGAATTTCATTTGTCAGAATTTCGTTTGTCAGAATTTCATTAGTCAGAATTTCCTTTGTCAGAATTTCGGTTTAGAATTTCATGTCAGAATTTTAGTCAGGATTTTACTAAGTCAAAACTTCATCTATCTAAATTTCAAAAGACAGAAACATAACAAAAGTCACAACTTCATTTGTCAGAAATTCAATTTTCTGAAATGTCAGGCTGAATAGAACCAAGAATACAAATGTAAGAGTGTGACAAGCGCCACGCTCTATGTAGTCAAAGACAAAATTATTTTTTTTTTGGTTTGGGCTCACCCACTTGTAGGCACACGACGTGGCCCGTCAGTGGTGCTCTCCGCAGACCGCAGTCAAGAGGCGGAGAGACGAAGATCATGGACAGAAACATGATCCCCAAGCAGAACTACCATACGGTTATTTCAGTCACGCCCAAGGCAACAGCAGTCGTTTATCCGACTGCTGCTGCCCCCCGCTTGGTAATAGCAACTATGATGGCGGAAAAGGAATTGCCTGCTCGGTAGGCAAAAGAGGTAAAAATAGGCTGCAGAATTGGAGATGGCAGGGGAGGCCGAGCTCTATGAAAGGAAAGATTGAAAGATGCGGTCTGAGAAGCTCTGTAAAATTTAGATTTTAAAAAATGGTGTTTTAAACGTTTTTAGCATAAGTTTAAGCTTTGAGTTCTGCTTTAACAAAAGGGAGAAATATTGGGATTAAATTCTTAGTCCGAAAATTTAATTACACATTATTATCTATCTGAAATTATTTTCGATTAACTAATTGATGATGTGATAGAAACACAGGGGGACCTTTTTCACCCCCGTGCCTATCACAACCCAATTTCGATCACAGTGGGTAGTTTCGATACAAATTTTCAAAGATTTTAATATTTAATGTTTTTAAAAAACTTAACAACTTAGCTTGTATTTGTATCCTTCCCATTTGTCAAGTGGAGTCCATTGAAATAAGGATCCAATCCGTTGGACACAGGAGGGACCATACACACCTTCTGTGCCGTTGATCTTCCCTTTAGGAAAGTCGCGTTTCTGTAAAGCCCCCAATGCTCCCTTCTATGCCGGCAGCCGCTAGCAGACTGGGCATATGTTCCGCTTTCCACCATTGTTACTGTCCATATAAAAATCAGCTAGAAACAAAATTGATCAAATCTAGAAACGTCAGCTTTAATCGAACTAACACGGGCATGTAGACAGCAGGAACAGGATCCAAACCCATAAGCCATGTATACTCATTGTTAAACGATGAGGTTATCCCTTAATTGTTAACCTGCACTCCTTTTCCAAAAAAATTTTAAAACCAACAAATGCAAAACTTATCTGTTTCCAAAAAACCAACCGCACATCACCACGTAGTAGAGCAGATCAAAGACAAAATTATGCTATGCTCGCTATCGGCTTACCCCCTCCCCAATTGACCCCCTCTCACTCCGCCCCTATATGGGTACGGGGTCCTAACGGGGGTACGTTCACTCGCTCTATGTTTATGTGCTTAAGCTTAAAGCCCCTAACGATTGCGCTTTTAATGCAATTGGAAACGGCGAAGTCACAGATAACCAAAGTAAGATTAGAAGGGCAGTGCCAATTTTTAAAGCAACAGATAAAAATAAAACAATTGTAAGTTGCTAACATTTAACATATCACATTATTAAATCCACATGTGCATTTCCAATTGGAATGTATACAAACCTTTCGGATATGGCCGAGGCCGAGAGTTATGTAAAATCTAAGTTTGGAAAAAGACTGCTCACCCATGACGGATTTGTATACCGCCGCAACAAGACTGCGGTCACGAAAATTTATTGGAGCTGTGTCGTTAAGAGTTGCTCTGGCGGAGGCAGCACGGATGAACGAGGTGCAGAGTTTCGTGTTTCCGGTCATCATAATCACGATCCTGATAACGACAATGTTAGAATTCGGAGATGCTTGGAGGAAATGAAAAGAATGGCAGCCGCTGAGTTCACAACCTGTATACAAATATATAGGGATATTTTGGCTGATCTAAATCCTCAAGTTGCAGCTGAAATGACTCAAGGCAGTAGTCTTGCAATTACTCTACCGGAGTTGTAGGGTAAGTTTACCCCCTCTTCCTCCGGACGCGTTGGAACGAGAACTGAATGGTATTTGGGTTTGTAACCGAACGGGTACTCCTTCGCTCATTACTGATGAAATTATTGAAGGTGGCAGAATGTTGGTTTTTTCGTCCAATTTTGGCTTTTGCTGTCTGTGTCAGGGTGGTATAGAGGTTTTCATGGACGGGACCTTTAAAACGGTGCCTGCTATTTTTCCCAGCTTTTCACTCTACATGTTAGGTACTTTAGTGTTCCCATAGTGTGTGCTAAAAATACCTAAAAAAACTAAAAAAAGCATAAAAACGAAATACCTAAGTATCACTTTTCTGAGCTTTGCGGGATAAAGCTGCCCAACGAGGACTGGCTTTTTAACAGGGGAGTGTGATGTCAGATTTTGAGAGTGCCCTAATCCCAGCAGTGCAGCAAGAGTTAGGTGTTCAACATCGCGGGTGCTTTTTTCACTTTTGTCAGGCTGTTTTCAAGTGGATTTCCGCCCACGGCTTTAGGCAGATGTGTACGGGTACCTTGGCTTCAAAATCTTCGTCAGAATGACTATGGCACTTGCATGTGTACCTATACAGCAAGTGCCAGAAGCTTTTGATTTTCTTCGGCAGTAGGCCACTGCCACTATACTGTTTCCTGGAATGGAACCGTTCTACCAATATTTTTATGTAAAGGCTCATGTAAAACCAAGAGTTCATAATTGTACTATAAGTATACGTATATACTAAGTATACGTATATACTAAGAAACAGAGTAAGGCTTCTAGTATGGCTGGGCTGACTTTTTTCTTAGATATAAAAGAATTATAAACTCTTGATCATACTACTACTTCGAATTCCATGATCTTTTGTTCGTGATCAGAATTAAGATTGGGTTTCTAAAAACGCAGGTAGCCTTATTGACCTGTCTTCAACTTAAGGACAACGTTGGGAGTCTGGTAGTTTCACCCAAAATTTGGTAAAAACTAATTTTTATTACTTTGGGATATCTCCGTAAACTGTGGCCTTTCTCAGGGGTTGACCGCTTCAAAGTCGGCGTTGACCCTCCCTTAGAATCGGATTCCGTGTTAATGGTGTTTATTCCTCCAATCCTGGTCCTGCTTACATGTTAAATGTTTTATCCTGCAGGAACAGTGGATGAACAATCCTTCGATTCTTATTGCAATGTGGAATGTGAATGATCGAACGCCTAAAACGAACAATGCGGTGGAAAGGTGGCACAGCTGTTTACTGAAAACCGTGGGAAAACATCATGCCAACTTCGACGAGTTTCTGTTTCGCTTGGCAGTCCTTGAGGGAGGTGTATTTTTGCCATGGTATACCGGAAATTAATTTATATGTATGCATGTAATGTATGTATTTATGGTGTACCCCCAATTATTATTTTTATCCGGTATTATTACCTGGTAGAACCTTTGCGCATGTTCGATTCAATAGATGTATCGATTCGCGGGATGGAGTTAAATAATTGAATGGTGCAATTACCGGAGGCGTAGTCGAGGCTACCGAGTTGCTTCGTTAGAGTGTTCTGTTTAGTTTAAAATTAATCGTTCAATTTTAAATTTTAATTGAATGTTTATTTAATAGCGTTTATTTAATTATTTGTTTATAGAATTTATTTATTAATGCTTTTTCAGACCAACACGAGAACTGTTGCACGCCAGCTTGAACGCGGTGAACGCGTAGTCCATCAAAACCGGAAGTATGCGGCCATTAACCGAAGAATTTACTGGAGGATCGACATCGCAATGGGGAGATCCAGTTGACTCATTTTTTGAATGGAATTAGCCACAATCTTTATCAGGGTCCTGTCGACAACAACGGTAAGCTAAACACTATATCTTGTTGGATCGTTGCTGATGGAAAAAAGCCTGAACTTTCTAAGTTCATACATGTTCTGAACTTTCTAGTTTCTAGTTCTTTCTAGTCACGAGACGAAAATTTCACCGAGATCACCAGTGCTGTCAGCCTTGACGGTTGCAACTTTTTTGAAAAGCGCTAGTTACACTGCATTGGTTAAGTTTTTGTATTAAATTTTTCTAATTAGATGTTGCTTGACAGCTGGGAATATTACTAAAAATGGGAGGATGGGCCGTGCTGATTTACCATATAAAGAAAATGTGTTCTGTCGGCGGAGGCGATTTCTGCTTAAAGTTGTTCTCAACGTTAAGTCCTAATTCTAGATTTTGGAGTAAATTGTTGACTGTTTAATTGTGGAATCACGTGTACTCGTTTGCTTGTTCACCTAGTGCTTAATTTAAGCTGGTTAAACATGACTGTCTTTTTAATATTATAGGCAATGCTGGTGCTGCTCAGGAGCCCCCTCTCGTTCCAGTCGGCGGTAACATTGATAATTATGAAATTGTTAACATGGAAATTGATGCAGAAAACATAATGCAGAAGATGCATAATCATTGATGGAGTGGCGCTTGATCACCCGGTTATTGCTCAGGCTGACATAGGCTTGGAAGAGGAAACTGGAGACGATGTAGCGAATGGACAGGAACAAGATATTTTTAAAGATGAAAACATTCCAATTGGAAATGCACTTGTGGATTTAATAATGTGATATGCTAAATGTTTAGAAGGCTAAATTTTTGGCTTCCATGTTCCATCACCACCCCGAAAAGAATAACTATGACATCTGTTTTAGTGCTGGGACCGGTTCCGATTTTTGAAACCGGTTCCGGTTCCGGTTCTTGACTACCGGTTCCGGTTCCGGTTCTAGCTACCGGTTCTGGTTCCAATTGGTATTTTTGATAAAAAAGCTAAAATCACACGATTTTTTTTATTTTTCGACAATTGCTATAAAAACTTAATATATTTAACTGCACAAAGCTATGAACGTGTTTTTAAACAGTGTTTTTGCTTACTTTTTACTATTTATATACAAATATTTACTGTGAAAAAGCTATGGTCTGTTTCATTTTACCAATATGTTGGGGAAATTTTAGCTACCAGAGCTTACCAAAATACTAAGTATTCTCAATCTAGATAAACATTTAGCTACTGCCCTTCAGAAAGCGAACGTCGCACAGAACTTTCCTCGACCAATTTCAAACAGTCCAATAAAATTTGCTTATCGATTCAACAGCTACAGTTACAACATTACAAAGCTTAATCATTGAAAAAGCAGCTAATCTCATCTCGGGGTCGAAGATTTTTTGAGATCGACAACTATAGCAGAAAACATTGGGGAAAATCGTTGAACGAGAATTAAAACTTTTCGAGCACTTATATAGGCAGCACACAGGAACAACTAACTTCATACCTTTAAAACCAAAAATTGTATGTTACAATAAATAAAATCAAGCTGCTAAGTTTTTATTATACATAGAATTTGTTTTAATTTTTGTAGCTGAAATAAACAAATTTGTAACAAAAGAGCGCTATTCCCTATCAAATCCTAAACCTATATATAAGAAAAAGTACTAAAATATGACTATGAAATATGAAAATTTTTAATAGACCATCAAAGGCATTCTTTTTCGGTAGCGCTAGCCAATTGCTATTAATTAAATAAGAACGGTGCCTCAGGGATACTGTTCCTCAGCTTAACCCTTAATCTGGAGTTGCGCCTTCAGTATACTGGTTTGTTTCAGTTGAAGTTTGCACACAAAAATTGCAGAGGCAACAGCTACAGCTGGAAGAGTTGCCGTAAAGCATCAAATCCTTAATGCTTACCTTAGTCATCCTTAAAGAAGAATTAACACTGAATACACCTTAGTTTTTCTTTTTCTATAGCCTTTTCAGAAAACTTAAAACATTGACTGAAAACTGTTATTAAAGACATCGTAAAATTGATATCAAATCTCCTGACATTAAAAACAAAATTTCATATCTAAATAGAAGTGCCAAAATAAAGTAAAATTCCAAATGCTAAATTCAAATTCATTAGAAAATTTTACAATTTTACAAAATAAACCTTGATTGAAGTTTCAAACAGCCAAAATTAACACTAGAACCGGCCGGTTCCAAAAGCCACCGGTTCCGGTTCCGGTTCTAAAAATCCTACCGGTTCCGGTTCCGGTTCCGGTTGGATCGGTTCTTTTGGAACCGGTCCCAGCACTAATCTGTTTGCTCTAGGTTTTTCATTTCCTAAATTAATGCAGAAATTTGCCAAAACTAATAATTTATAGATCTACGAACATTTGCGTGGTCTAATATGAGTATATATTGAATAACTAGTCCAAAACAAGGAATTATATAGTTTGTAGTGTGTACACTGTTCACTTATCTTCAACATTTATACCTTGGCTTGGTTGCAAAAATAGTCTGGAAACCATATCGTACTGAATAAATTTAGACAATAACCATGAAGTATGAACCTGATAAAGCTTAACAGTAATCTGTTAGAGAGACAGACAGATGAAAATAACCTCAAGCTGCGAAAATGCTCAAGACTTACCGCGGGGCGTGGGCAGCACCAAAAAAGCTTAGGAATAGTGGCTACATAGCAGAAGACTCCTACAAACTACTACTTTTCCATTCAAAAATAAGACTTAGTCTTCTGCTATTCCGCACCTATTCAGAAATTTAGGTTGCCGCAGTCCAGCGTAAAATAAGAAAAAAGCAAATTCATGTTGCATCTCGAACAAAAATTTAGACTAATATGTAGTTTAGTTTGGCAAGCCAAAAATTTCTAAAATTTGTGGTAAATTCAGAAAACCGGATCAAGACCGCGCCGAAGCTTTGACCCGAACTGAGCCGCTGACCTGGTTCCATCTGTGAAGTGGAGCACACAAAGTAACGAAAGCTAACGGCTACGAATCCGGAAACAGGAAAACTTCTAATGATCTAGCATGGGTTAACAGGTAGCCTACGACAGGAGCCAACTGCCAACTGACCGTTGGCTGTTGGTTGGTTGGCCGAAAGCCGTTGACCGTTGTTTAGCTATTGGATTGGCCAACCATGACCAGCTGGAATTTTGTAGTTTCATGCGTCCACCGTACTTGATCATGCATCAACTTTATAAAACCTAATTCAAAATAGGTTTTACCAATCGATTAGTGTCAGGGGACGTCGACCCATATCTAGCAAAAAATTTTTATAAATATCAAAAATCAAGAATTTGACAAATTTTACTAGATGAAGAAATTATTTAAAAACAAAAATCAAAAATTTATGCAATCACTCAGAGAATAAATAGCTTGAAATATCAAATATCAAAGGTTTGTGCATTTGTACATGCCATTTCTTAAAAACAAAAATCAAAAATCAAAAGCTTCTCTGATTGGCTGGCGGCTTCGGCCAATCATGCAGCAGTATAGAGTCACGTACTTTCCACTAATGAAACCTATATGATTGATGTTGCAGGTTTGCTGTAGCTATATATATTTCTTGAAAATTTTATTTTATCGGAGGTTGTAAATAATTTTTCAAAAATTGACCAAACTATGAGTTAACTGAAACATTAACAAGAACCAAGAACTAGAATTTGTTTCTATGCCATTAAACAACTTTTTCAGTAAAATATTATTATTATCGGATATTTTTGACACTCTATTTTGAGTCTTTTATGTAATTAGCTAAAACTTACGAAATAACATATTTTCGTGTTCTCTAAGATTTTGGGACCAGTCCTGTATTTTTAGGCGATAAGATAAGAAAGTTTTGGATTTTGCCATTATACTTTCAGAAGGAAGTCGAGACACCAGATTGGTTGCTATGGCTGGAAAGAGAGCACCGAAATGAACTCTTTTGCGTTTACATCCTGCGCTAATCTTGACAATCAAAAATGGTCATTTTCGAGGAAATAGTTTTTCAGAATTACTGCCAAATCTTCAATTTTGGACAATTTTGGGCCATCTATACTCAATCGGTACACAGTCTAATTGCACATTGTATCAGCGCCTATTACCTGCTGCTGTTGCTTTAAGGAAAAACCATTTTAGATTTCAAACTAATATTATATAGGTATTCTAGAAGAATCCTGATGACTAAACTATTATCAGAATCCGTATAAACAGAATTTTTAGTCGGAGAACTCATAATATGATTTCGCTTTGTATTTGTTATTCAGAACGTAACAGCCTGTGGTCAGCGACTTAATCGGTTATGTTGGTAGTTGCGAAAAATGAGTCCCCAAGCCCTGGTGTGGGTGCCACCCGTCCCGTTTTAGCCCAAACCCAAAAAACTTCCCTCGGCAGAAGTGCGAATTTCCACTCTGCCAAAAGTCTCCGGAATCCGACAAGTAGTTTTTTGAGAAATTGAGGTTCAAAACAAATAATCGCAATTTTCCGAAATGGCTTTCAGCCCAACTCTCTAGCTTAAAGCAACAGCAGCAGGTAATAGGCGCTGATACAATGTGCAATTAGACTGTGTACCGATTGAGTATAGATGGCCCAAAATTGTCCAAAATTGAAGATTTGGCAGTAATTCTGAAAAACTATTTCCTCGAAAATGACCATTTTTGATTGTCAAGATTAGCGCAGGATGTAAACGCAAAAGAGTTCATTTCGGTGCTCTCTTTCCAGCCATAGCAACCAATCTGGTGTCTCGACTTTCTTCTGAAAGTATAATGGCAAAATCCAAAACTTTCTTATCTTATCGCCTAAAAATACAGGACTGGTCCCAAAATCTTAGAGAACACGAAAATATGTTATTTCGTAAGTTTTAGCTAATTACATAAAAGACTCAAAATAGAGTGTCAAAAATACCCGATAATAATAATATTTTACTGAAAAAGTTGTTAAATGGCATAGAAACAAATTCTAGTTCTTCGTTCTTGTTAATGTTTCAGTTAACTCATAGTTTGGTCAATTTTTGAAAAATTATTTACAACCTCCGATAAAATAAAATTTTCAAGAAATATATATAGCTACAGCAAACCTGCAACATCAATCATATAGGTTTCATTAGTGGAAAGTACGTGACTCTATACTGCTGCATGATTGGCCGAAGCCGCCAGCCAATCAGAGAAGCTTTTGATTTTTGATTTTTGTTTTTAAGAAATGGCATGTACAAATGCACAAACCTTTGATATTTGATATTTCAAGCTATTTATTCTCTGAGTGATTGCATAAATTTTTGATTTTTGTTTTTAAATAATTTCTTCATCTAGTAAAATTTGTCAAATTCTTGAATTTTGATTGTTATAAAAATTTTTCGCTAGATATGGGTCGACGTCCCCTGACAGATTAGCTCTGATCCGCGATAATTTTTTAATTTTGCTGACGGACTACAATAGATTGATCTTGATGAGACGTTGGCCACTAGCAAATTTAAATACTATATAAGTTGGCTGCCCAGCTAAAATTTGTGACACATTTTTAAACAAATTTTATCGAAAAGTAATGCAAACTACGAGCTATGTCCACTTATTTTAACGTAGCTCACGTGTTGAATCAAAGTCGAAACCTTTTGAGTCATGATCCTTGGGTGGAGTTACTTCCTGATTCACTTTTTACCTTTCTTTGATCCGCTCTGGATTATTTCCGAAATCCAAGTTTAAAGTGTGTAGAGGGAGGGTCTCGCTGCACACCAATTTCTGAGTCGCGCAAAGATATTCTGCAGAATGTTTGCAAATTTATTCTTCTTCATTATGATCCACTCATCAAAAACAATCCGAATTCCTTCTATTTATAAAAATAAAAACGAAAACACTGACCTAACTTTTACACAATCCGAAGAATGACCGGCCAGTCTATTTTTAGCGTTGTTGACCACAATTTAATGTAATTTACGCAGAACGTTTATTAATTGGACGTGTCAAAACAGATTCCTGCGAAACATTATCAGAAATTCAGCTTTATTTTTGAATCGTTACGCATATAAACTTAAATGTCATTAAACTTACTAAACGCAATAAACTTATTTACACATATCTCATCCGAGGTAAGTAAGAGGTGGATCAATAAGTACTCCACCCAAGGATCATGACTCAAAAAGTTTTTGCTCGGACTCAAGAAGTGGATGTGCTAAGGTTACGTAAGTCCTATTTTAGGGGTTGCCTTGTTCGTTTAAAGACAAAAGTTCTTTTTCTGACCATTAAAGATTAAAACACTCCTTCAAACAAAGCGATTTTTGTTACATTACATTGTCAACGATTGAACTCATAATAACTAAAGGCAGGTTATCGGCTGCACACAACTGCACATGCCCCATGTGTACTATACTTTAAATTGCTGTAGTCGTAAAAAGCAACAGTCAGTGAAAGCCCACGAATGCATGTATTTACAATTTTTTAGCGACAGCATAAATAAATGCGAGCAATTTAAACATTTTTCAATACGTCTTTCAAGGCCATTTTCATTGAATCAGTAACTTTGTCTGGAAAGCTAATGTCAAAGTGTACAATCAGATCGCCACAGACATCCTTCTGGTCCGGATCCGGCAATCCCTGACCGGGAAAAATCTTCAAGGTTTTGGGTGAGATTGGCTCGGCGCTGGCGAATTTCAGAGACTGATCTCGCATCAGAGTTGGAATATCTCGAGTGAATCCGCAGAGGGCCTCCATCAGGGAAATCCTGGCAATGTAGTGCAGATGGATTCCTTGGCGACGAAAGTGTTCATGTTCACGATCCCGAATCACCAGAACCAGATCGCTGGGGCCTCGCTTCGACAGCTGATCGCCCTCCTTCGGATAAACGATCCCGGAGCCAAGGCGGACGCCGGCATCGATTGTGACACTGAGAGTCTTCGTTTCCTCCTTGAAGGATCCGCTCGGTTTCACGACTTTCCGTTGAACTTTGACCTTTTTGGAGCAGCCAAACTTCAGCTCTTCCAAATCCAGGAACAGGTCGCGTATGGTGGGCGGGCACTTGGATAGTTTTGGTGAATTCTGACTAGCGCTGAAAGGCGGCGGGGGCCCGCGTGGAGGATGGGGAAATCGGGGCATTCGATGCGGGAAGAATTCGGAACCCGGAGGACCGTGGGGCGGTGGAGGAAACCGGTGATGGGGTCCCCCGGGGGGTGGGACGTCACCGGACGGAAACGGGGGGCAGAAGATCCCAAACGGTAAACGACCATTCTGATAGTCATCGTAGATTCGGCGTTTCTCCTTGTCTGATAGGGTTTCGTAGGCTTCATTGATAGATTTAAACTTTTCTTCAGCTTCGGGGGTTTTATTTTTATCCGGATGATACTGAAGGGCCAGCTTGTGATAGGCCTTTTTGATCTCCTCCTCCGTGGCTTCACTCGTGATGCCCAAAATATTGTAAAAATCCACCGTTTTCATCCTCGGGAAAATGTCCAATTTCAGTGGAAAGAATTCTGAAAAACCAATCATGACGCTGCAGTGCTTCCAAGATTTATATAATTATATAATGGGCAGAATTAGCATTCAGTGCATAGAGTCCTTAGCTCCTTGCTCGATGAAGAAGCAATATTAAGAGTAGCAGCAATAAAATATGAATTGACGTCGAATTTGGATCAAAGCGTTAGTTTGATCAAACGAATGCAACTCTTGCATACTAAAAGCGAACAAAGTATTTATTTTGTTGAGAGGATTTAACAAAGACAGGGTGAGAGAATAGATACGCCACTTGAGTTACGTGACAGGAAAAAGTAACAAAGTTTAACAGAGGCGCACGCAATGTTGAAAATAAATGGTTGGCAGTTACGAAGTCTGGCTTAAAAATGGACTTTCATTTTTACAATATATATAATATATCCCACTCACAAACGTAATTTTTTGCTATACGTGCAGTAATACAACGTTAATCACAGAGGCTAAGAAAAGCTGTCATTGCAAAAAAGTGATCAAACCAAAATAAAGCTGTGCAAGTTTTGTATCAATTCTTATGCCTCTTTTGCAGTCTGAACTGCTTGAGGAAGTAGAAAGAATGAAACCCAGCAGCCACAAAAGTAGACATCAACTTTTTCATGGGTCATGCAAGACCTTAGATTTTAATCAAATTTCAAGGATTATCCAGTCTCAGAAAACCCCCACTATCGGGGGAACGAACAAAAGTAAGTCTATCTGGTGAAAATTAGCTCGCGCCTAACAATTTTCACCACAACAAATGCAATTGTACACAGACAGAAGCGCCTCTCATGAGTGAATGGATAGTTGAAAAATGGTTGTTCATTTTTTCGGACCACAAAAAAGCGAGAAATTTCTGTTCTGAATTAGGTCACAGGCATATAATTTAATTTTGTCAATTTTCACACCTAAACAATTCCATGTCGCATACACGTGATAATAAAAGTGTTGAACGTTTGATTCACTCACTCACAGCTCACACTTTATTTTCTATCATGAATTTTCAAAACTATTAATTATATTTATGAGTTTTTGTGAAAACCGAAGGCCTTTTTGGAAAACAGTGGCTTAGTTGATTTAATTTATCATACCAGTCAGAAAAGTGAACGAGCCCGAACTAATTTTCTAAGTATTTTTCACTAGACAAAAAACCATATCAAATCCATTTTCAAAAATCACTACAACCGGATTCTTTTCTTAATCGTGGCGCATCGCAAACAAATAAGAAACAGGAAAGCAATATTAGAAAAATATGTAAAATCATTTTCATCTCAAAAAAAGTTTCAACAACCTGTTCAATGCATTAACCTTAGACTTTATTGAGACACAGGTGCGCGCAAAGTCAGCTCAGCAGAAAAGTGAAATTCAAAGTGTCTGAAACTGGAAACTTTTACAGTAGGTACCTGGCCTAAAGAATAGAAAATTTAGGATAGTATGCAAGAGTTGGCATCGATAAGATCATTACTATGGATGATTTAGTGCAAAGTGAAACTGTATATGAAAGAACGAGCGAACGAGTCACCATCACCGTGACTGTATTTCTTCTGTGAAGATGACGCTACGTGAAATCATGTAAAATTTCAGAAAATTGCACACATACACACACCCATAGACTGCGTGTAGGATGTTGACTAGTTTGCTTATTTGTGTGTATTTATATGATTATACAGATTTACTGTACGTACAAAAAAGTACACGAATTCTGCACAGACATAATCTCAGAGTGGCTGACACTGTAACTTCAACAGCCGTGCCAGGACCAGTCCACTCCAAAGCTTTAGCCACCGACTCAAACTTTGATAGGATTTCAGAAAACTTCATGTGGGTTGTGTCTAAGCAGAACTTTTGTTTAGTCGTTAAATTCCAAGACTTGAACACAAAAGCAACAACACACACAACAACTAAAACCTCAGATCATGCTAACAATCTGAAAAAGTTAACTTCGCAGATGTCAATTTTTAAGTGTCTATCATGAGCTAAGGCAATCTGCAATAGTTTTTCATCTCAGCAACACAATTTTGCTGTTACACAGAGATATATAAATGCAGAAAAAGTTTGGCTTTCCGTTCTACTTTTTTAGCTAGACAAAAACGAAAAGCAAAGGAAAGAAGATTAAAATGCAAGCACGAAAAGTGTTGAAATAAACAACAGGTGAACCGAAAACTTCACACTTCAGATTTGCAGACTCTTCAAAAACACCTTTTTGCCTCTAAAAGACCCCCACCCTACAGGGAAAGACAACAGGTGCAGAATACTTGAAAATGGGAAATAAAGAAATAAAAAAGATGAGAAAATTGGAAGAAAAAGAAAAAAAAAAATAAAGAAAAAAAAAGAAAAGGTGAAAACAAAAATTCCGGGTACACTTACTTGAGACTATCTGTGCAAAAGTGCAGCCTTCGTTGAGTCAGGCAAAAATCGCGCTGGCCGACTTCATCGCAAATCAAAATGTAAAAGTGACATTTCGCAGATTTGAAAATTTCACCCAGAGCTAAACCGGTACGTAATCTATTTCAAAGACAAAATGAATGATATTAAAATAACGACGATTTATTCGGGGGAAAACCAGACTTTACTACAATAGACATGTGGCTTCACATTTGAACAAACAAACCAATTGAAACTTCTACTTTACACTCTTTTCAAGCTGCCTGTAGGACAGGATTAGCTTAAAATTTCAAAATTTGGAACTGGACCACAATCATACAGATAAAACTGTTTTAGCAGGCCCAGCTCAAACATAAATGTGGGCAATTTAACAAAAATTTCAGTCATAAAGCTTGACAATTTTTGAAAGCTAAAACGGTTTCAGATTACAATAGATAGATACAAAACAACACTGAGTCATCACAGTAAAATCTGGATTTTAATAGTACTGGGAGGTTATAAAGACAAATAAAGTGATCACGGGCCAGGTTAAAACCCCTTCCCAAGCCAGCTATCCGTAAAACTGGTTGTAAATTAGATTTCTAGCTTCGACTAAAAATGCAAGCAAGTGTTCGAAGATCCCTCCATCGGGCACAGTGAGGAATTGCAACTGCATTAAGCTTCAAATTATTTTTATCGATATACATCAAATAACGAGAAAGATGACTAGCGGAATGTTCCCAGACTTAAGGGGGGGGGCTACGAATTTCACTAAAAGTTCGATGTTGGAAAAGCTAGCTAGTCTTTTGCCACATAATAGTATTAGGTTAAGTGTAAAATAGTTTAAAGTTAGAAAGAATTCCATACAGCGTAGCGTGCTGTGGAGCCATCAGAAGTTGGTGTTATCGGTCCAAAGCTCGACATGACACGTACACAAACTTCGCCTCGCCCTGATCGCTATGTGCAAGGCACAGTACCCAAATTTTCAGGAATTAGTTCTGATATATAGTGCTTTGATATCGCGTAAAATAATCTCTAGACCATTGCCTACTTTTCTGTGCGATACGATCAAAATGCGAAAAATTGGGTGTTGTAGGTGTATACGGGTGGAGGTAAACTAACTTCTAATGAGCTGTGGTTTACCAAATGAACCAAACTTTGCGGCAATTAATACTCCAAGTATCTGTCTTATCTTTGTTATAAACAAAAGTACATAAGTACATAAGAGTGTGACAAGCGTCACACTCTATGTAATCAGCTCGAGAGCCATGCTCTGCGCGCACAGCCACCCCCCCCCCCCCCCCCCCCGAATTGCGTAGCCTAGTGGATCCCCCCCGCAAATCAGTACCAAGGCAATTGCGTATGTGCACTCGCTGCTGGCAATATTCCGATTTATCGGGGACCCGCAAATGTGACCTATCATTCGACATTGAAAAGTGATAGGTCCACATTTGCGGGGGGGGGGGGGGTCCTGATAAATGGAATATTGTAGCAGCGAGTGAACATCCGCAATTGCGTACTAGGTACTGATTTGCGGGGGGTCCACTAGGCACGCAATTGGAGGGGAGTGGGCCGTTAGCCGTTACCGGCCGTTAGCGCGCAGAGCATGGCTCTCGAGCTGATTACATAGAGTGTGACGCTTGTCACACTCTTTGTATTATGTACTCTTGGTATAAATGACGTGATTTCGCTAATCCCTGTGTTCGCAGTGCTGGATTATATTATCGATATTGTCGCTGTTATTTGGCGCCATTATCGAAGATGTGAGTCAATTACTCCAAAGTAACTGTGGCAGAATCGGCTGAAACTTAGACATTACAGGCCAGTGAGTGCACCAAGATGTGCCGAAAGCTAGGTCACTAAACCTCGCTGCAGTGTTTAGAAATGCTAGATTGATTTCTCGAAGTATGGATGGCTATCGCTCCAAAAAGCTCTAAGACAGGTGAAAGCGCATACTGAACGAAGGAAGCGTCATATCGAAAAAAGGATTTCATATTCGGATTCAGCAGGTCAAATAACCCCTATAACCACCTTTTCGGCAAATCGGAGACAAAAATTTTTTGACCCCATTTTTACTGCGCTTAGCTGCTTTTCAGGCCTAAAATAAGGGTCATTTTATCGAAAAGTTGGCTAGCACACTAACCAGAAAACCAAAGCCCTTGAAACTCACAGACAGTATGCCCCTATTAGAGCTTAATAACTGGTAAAAGCTGGGGTAGGCTAGGGGTTGCCAATTTTATTAGATCGAAACGGCGCACGGTCACCTCGAAACTTTTTGCAAAATTTCAACTTTGAGCTGTCATAACTAAAGAAGGAAGCAACGCTCGAAAGCCGGAATACTTTTAATATTTAGCACTAGTAACAGTTAACATCTATGGCTGAAAGTTACAGAATCGGTCGAACCGTTAATTCACCAGAGCTGAAAAACCCTTTTTGAAAAATCCCGTTTTTCGCACAAAATTTCGACTTTGGCGTCCTGCCAAAAACGGTGTTATGGGATATATTGTTGCCCACCCTAAACTTTTTACTTTGTTGGCTAACGTTGGGCGGGAAAGTAGGCGTGTCTCTAAGGTCAGTTTTTTACACCACCAAAGTTTCGCCAAACCAAACCTTGGCCAAACTCAAATTTTGGTGAAAAATGTTTGGCAAACTTTGTGTTTACACTACCAAACTCCGTTTGAACAAACTTCCTCGAAACATTTCCCAAACTTTAGGATTAAACCAATAAAATTAAAGAGAATATGAGCGCCAGTTTAAACCCACTTTAACAGTTTTTTCCAGGTTTTGTTTTTGGCTTTGTAATAGGTGGCCTGAGCTTAGAGGGGAGTCCCCATTCACAGATATTTTCTGGCAATTTTGAAGCAAATTGAAACGATTGGAACATTAAAGGGTTTTTATTAACATTGGTTCTCTTAACTGGTAAAAGAGTGGTAGTCAAGTGGCAAAATTTAAGCTGGTCCTAGCTAAATTTTAGTACAATATATACTTCCCTTTTCCAATTTTTTATATTTCTTATTCAATTTTCTGTTTAATATTTCCAATACTGCCTTCCAATACATTAGGTGAATTCTGAAGGCTGGAAACCGATTTTTTATATTCATTAACGGAAACAAAACAAATAAATAGTACGAAATAAAAAGGTGACAAAGGGCGGAAGGAAACAAATGCATTAAAAACATCTATGCAAGTGTATATATATATATATATATATATATATATATATATATATATATATATATATATATATATATATATATATATGTTTATATGTTTCTGCATATATATATATATAGCACAGAAACAGAGATGTGACTTTCTGGTGGATTCTCATTGGTCAGTTTCACCAAACGTTTGGTGAAAATTACAAGGGACCAAACTCAGTTTGGCAGTTTGGTGGTAGTTTGGTGTAAGTTTGGTGGACGTTTGGTGTATATATGTTTACACCATCAAACTTCCACCAAACTTTCGCCAAACTTGAGTTTGGTCTAGGTGTGGTTTGGCGAAAGTTTGGTGGTTGGTGCCTGGTGGTGTACTGTAAGCTGGCCTTTACATAGGATTAGGATTTCCTCAAGAGAGACAGATGAGTTCGCATCGCAGAATCAATAAAAATTGTTTATAGTCAGTCAAATCTATTAAATCTAACCTTAGGATCTACTAAAAGTGTGCTATATTCAAATAACGTACATATATATACGTGGAAGAAGTGTAAACTGTTAAGTTAAAGCCCTAAAACCCCCAAATAAATTCAGCTAACCTCATATTCTGCCCGATTGTGAACCTCGTGTGAACCTTCTCTCTAGCGTGAAGTCCCACCAATAACGCCTAAATTTAACATCCAAGCTTTCCCAAATCTAATTTTTGTATTCAACATATGCTGGCAACTTTTTGCTCGTTGCTGGTGGTTAGAGCTAAAACACATAGATCTGTGTCGACTAGAAACCATTGTATAAAATTATCATCAAGATCAGCCAGTTTGTTACACTTTGCGCCAGAAAGAAAATGGCTTTTTTGCAAAATTCTGACAAATGAAATTCTGACTAATGAAATTCTGACTAATGAAATTCTGACTTATGAAATTCTGACAAATGAAAGTTCAACTTATATTATTTCAAAAACCTAAATTCTGACTAATGAAATTCTGACATATGAAATTCTGACTACTGAAGATAAACCGGCACAAGCATAGCCAATAGAATTTGAAATTCAGCTTGGCCACGCCTTCTGTGCATAGTGCAAAACAATTTGAATATATCATTATCATTTGAATATTTGTGTATCTCATTATGAATTTGAAGATGTGCTACATATTCGAAATTAAATTATTTAATCAAGCTTGCTAAAGCGTTTGGTACATACTACATATATATTTTACAAATCTATGAAAATACTTAAATGTTTGAAGTTACTGAATCCTGATTTTTCAATTTTACCCTTCATAAGTTTTGCAGTAGAGGCCAAATTGTTTATTTTTCAAATGAATTGACTAAAACTGTTTAGTTTCGTATGTATAATGAAATACGTATGTTTGCAGATTCTGTCTTGAAAACTGACCTTTTTGCCGCCATTAACCCTTTTAATCTCAGAGCAACTTAACAAGATTGCTTAACCTTGTGAAATTTAAACAGTTTTTATTTCTCACGCAGCTCGTATGCGTCACATTTCTGTGTAGTGTCAGAGTTTTGCAGTGTATGTGGACTTGAGCTCATGCATTACGGCTTTGTTCGTTTTGCGTTTTGTGTGGTTCTCTTATGGTTTTCTTGTTATTGTAGGATCCATCTCTCCAAAGTTGAGCTACGAACTTTGATTCCTGGGGCCGATGTTATCAAGCGTCTCAACCCGGGTTGAAACCTCGACCCGGGTTGAGATAGGGTTGAAACGTTTGACCCCGGTGTTATCAAAATCGGGTTGAAATAACAGGGTTGAATTTAAAACCTGGGTTGAGATATACCGAACTAACACAGGTTAAGATACATAGGTCAACCCCAAAATGTTTGATAACACTGGGTTGAACATCGGGGTTAAACCCGGGTTGAACTCAGATAACATTGGCCTCTGATTTTACTGCAACAAACAAAGTTGCCAGCGTATGTTGAATACAAAAATTAGATTTTGGAAAGCTTGGATGTTAAATTTAGGCGTTATTGGTGGGACTTCACGCTAGAGAGAAGGTTCACACGAGGTTCACAATCGGGCAGAATATGAGGTTAGCTGAATTTATTTAAGGGTTTTAGGGCTTTAAGTGAACAGTTTACACTTCTTCCACGTATATATATGTACGTTATACGAATATAGCACACTTTTAGTAGATCCTAAGGTTAGATTTAATAGATTTGACTGACTATAAACAATTTTTATTGATTCTGCGATGCGAACTCATCTGTCTCTCTTGAGGGAATCCTAATCCCATGCACACAGTACACCAGCAGGCACCAACCACCAAACTTTCGCCAAACCACACCTAGACCAAACTCAAGTTTGGCGAAAGTTTGGTGGAAGTTTGATGGTGTAAACATATATACACCAAACGTCCACCAAACTTACACCAAACTACCCCCAAACTGCCAAACTGAGTTTGGTCCCATAGCAATTTTCACCAAACGTTTGGTGAAACTGACCAATGAGAATCCACCAGAAAGTCACATCCCTGTTTCTGTGCTATATATATATATAGCACAGAAACATATATATATATATACATGTATATATATATATATATATATATATATATATATATGTACACTTGCATAGATATTTTTAATGCATTTGTTTCCTTCCGCCCTTAGTCACCTTTTTATTTCGTACTATTTGTTTGTTTTGTTTCCGTTAATGAATATAAAAAATCGGTTTCCAGCCTTCAGAATTCACCTAATGTATTGGAAGGCAGTATTGGAAATATTAAACAGAAAATTGAATAAGAAATATAAAAAATTGGAAAAGGGAAGTATATATTGTACTAAAATTTAGCTAGGACCAGCTTAAATTTTGCCACTTGACTGCCACTCTTTTACCAGTTAAGAGAACCAATGTTAATAAAAACCCTTTAATGTTCCAATCGTTTCAATTTGCTTCAAAATTGCCAGAAAATATCTGTGAATGGGGACTCCCCTCTAAGCTCAGGCCACCTATTACAAAGCCAAAAACAAAACCTGGAAATAACTGTTAAAGTGGGTTTAAACTGGCGCTCATATTCTCTTTAATTTTATTGGTTTAATCCTAAAGTTTGGGAAATGTTTCGAGGTAGTTTGTTCCAACGGAGTTTGGTAGTGTTAAACACAAAGTTTGCCAAACATTTATCACCAAAATTTGAGTTTGGCCAAGGTTTGGTTTGGCGAAAGTTTGGTGGTGTAAAAAAACTGGCCTTAAGGGGGGGGGGGGCTACGAACGGGTTGGCACAACATCGTCGGAGAGAGCTACTTTCCCGCCCAACGTTAGCCAACATATTAAAGTAAAAAAGTTTAGGGTGGGCAACAATATATCCCATATACACCGTTTTTGGCAGGACGCCAAAGTCGAAATTTTTGTGCGAAAAACGGGATTTTTCAAAAAGGGTTTTTCAGCTCTGGTGAATTAACGGTTCGACCGATTCTGTAACTTTCAGCCATAGATGTTAACTGTTACTAGTGCTAAATATTAAAAGTATTCCGGCTTTCGAGCGTTGCTTCCTTCTTTAGTTATGACAGCTCAAAGTTTGAAATTTTGCAAAAAGTTTCGAGGTGACCGTGCGCCGTTTTCGATCTAATAAAATTGGCAACCCCTAGCCTACCCCAGCTTTTTACCAGTTATTAAGCTCTAATAGGGGCATACTGTCTGTGAGTTTCAAGGGCTTTGGTTTTCTGGTTAGTGTGCTAGCCAACTTTTCGTTAAGAAATGACCCTTATTTTTAGGCCTGAAAAGCTAGCTAAGCGCAGTAAAAATGGGGTCAAAAAATTTTTTGTCTCCGATTTTGCCGAAAAGGTGGTTATAGGGGTTATTTGACCTGCTGAATCCGAATATGAAATCCTTTTTTCGATATGACGCTTCCTTCGTTCAGTATGCGCTTTCACCTGTCTTAGAGCTTTTTGGAGCGATAGCCATCCATACTTCGAGAAATCAATCTAGCATTTCTAAACACTGCAGCGAGGTTTAGTGACCTAGCTTTCGGCACATCTTGGTGCACTCACTGGCCTGTAATGTGCTAAGTTTCAGCCGATTCTGCCACAGTTACTTTGGAGTAATTGACTCACATCTTCGATAATGGCGCCAAATAACAGCGACAATATCGATAATATAATCCAGCACTGCGAACACAGGGATTAGCGAAATCACGTCATTTATACCAAGAGTACATAATACATAAGAGTGTGACAAGCGTCACACTCTATGTAATCAGCTCGAGAGCCATGCTCTGCGCGCTAACGGCCGGTAACGGCTAACGGCCCACCCCCCCCCGCAATTGCGTACCTAGTGGACCCCCCCGCAAATCAGTACCTAGTACGCAATTGCGTATGTTCACTCGCTGCTACAATATTCCATTTATCGGGACCCCCCCCCCCCCGCAAATGTGACCTATCACTTTTCAATGTCGAATGATAGGTCACATATGCTGGGGGGGGGGGGTCCCGGTAAATGGAATATTGCAGCAGCGAGTGAACATACGCAATTGCGTACTTGGTACTGATTTGCGGGGGGGTCCACTAGGTACGCAATTGCGGGGGGGGGGGGGGGGGGCCGTTAGCGCGCAGAGCATGGCTCTCGAGCTGATTACATAGAGTGTGACGCTTGTCACACTCTTATGTATTATGTACTCTTGTTTATACCAAAGTTAAGACAGATACTTGGAGTATTAATTGCCGCAAAGTTTGGTTCATTTGGTAAACCACAGCTCATTAGAAGTTAGTTTACCTCCACCCGTATACACCTACAACACCCAATTTTTCGCATTTTGATCGTATCGCACAGAAAAGTAGGCAATGGTCTAGAGATTATTTTACGCGATATCAAAGCACTATATATCAGAACTAATTCCTGAAAATTTGGGTACTGTGCCTTGCACATAGCGATCAGGGCGAGGCGAAGTTTGTGTACGTGTCATGTCGAGCTTTGGACCGATAACACCAACTTCTGATGGCTCCACAGCACGCTACGCTGTATGGAATTCTTTCTAACTTTAAACTATTTTACACTTAACCTAATACTATTATGTGGCAAAAGACTAGCTAGCTTTTCCAACATCGAACTTTTAGTGAAATTCGTAGCCCCCCCCCCTTAAGTCTGGGAACATTCCGCTAGTCATCTTTCTCGTTATTTGCTGTATATCGATAAAAATAATTTGAAGCTTAATGCAGTTGCAATTCCTCACTGTGCCCGATGGAGGGATCTTCGAACACTTGCTTGCATTTTTAGTCGAAGCTAGAAATCTAATTTACAACCAGTTTTACGGATAGCTGGCTTGGGAAGGGGGTTTTAACCTGGCCCGTGATCACTTTATTTGTCTTTATAACCTCCCAGTACTATTAAAATCCAGATTTTACTGTGATGACTCAGTGTTGTTTTGTATCTATCTATTGTAATCTGAAACCGTTTTAGCTTTCAAAAATTGTCAAGCTTTATGACTGAAATTTTTGTTAAATTGCCCACATTTATGTTTGAGCTGGGCCTGCTAAAACAGTTTTATCTGTATGATTGTGGTCCAGTTCCAAATTTTGAAATTTTAAGCTAATCCTGTCCTACAGGCAGCTTGAAAAGAGTGTAAAGTAGAAGTTTCAATTGGTTTGTTTGTTCAAATGTGAAGCCACATGTCTATTGTAGTAAAGTCTGGTTTTCCCCCGAATAAATCGTCGTTATTTTAATATCATTCATTTTGTCTTTGAAATAGATTACGTACCGGTTTAGCTCTGGGTGAAATTTTCAAATCTGCGAAATGTCACTTCTACATTTTGATTTGCGATGAAGTCGGCCAGCGCGATTTTTGCCTGACTCAACGAAGGCTGCGCTTTTGCACTGATAGTCTCAAAGTAAGTGTACCCGGAATTTTTGTTTTTTTCAAGTATTCTGCACTTGTTGTCTTTCCCTGTAGGGTGGGTGTCTTTTAGAGGCAAAAAGGTGTTTTTGAAGAGTCTGCCAATCTGAAGTGTGAAGTTTTCGGTTCACCTGTTGTTTATTTCAACACTTTTCGTGCTTGCATTTTAATCTTCTTTCCTTTGCTTTTCGTTTTTGTCTAGCTAAAAAAGTAGAACGGAAAGCCAAACTTTTTCTGCATTTATATATCTCTGTGTAACAGCAAAATTGTGTTTCTTAGATGAAAAACTATTGCAGATTGCCTTAGCTCATGATAGACACTTAAAAATTGACATCTGCGAAGTTAACTTTTTCAGATTGTTAGCATGATCTGAGGTTTTAGTTGTTGTGTTTGTTGTTGCTTTTGTGTTCAAGTCTTGGAATTTAGCGACTAAACAAAAGTTCTGCTTAGACACCCACATGAAGTTTTATGAAATCCTATCAAAGTTTGAGTCGGTGGCTAAAGCTTTGGAGTGGACTGGTCCTGGCACGGCTGTTGAAGTTACAGTGTCAGCCACTCTGAGATTATGTCTGTGCAGAATTCGTGTACTTTTTTGTACGTACAGTAAATCTGTATAATCATATAAATACACACACACAAATAAGCAAACTAGTCAACATCCTACACGCAGTCTATGGGTGTGTGTATGTGTGCAATTTTCTGAAATTTTACATGATTTCACGTAGCGTCATCTTCACAGAAGAAATACAGTCACGGTGATGGTGACTCGTTCGCTCGTTCTTTCATATACAGTTTCACTTTGCACTAAATCATCCATAGTAATGATCTTATCGATGCCAACTCTTGCATACTATCCTAAATTTTCTATTCTTTAGGCCAGGTACCTACTGTAAAAGTTTCCAGTTTCAGACACTTTGAATTTCACTTTTCTGCTGAGCTGACTTTGCGCGCACCTGTGTCTTAATAAATCTAAGGTTAATAGATTGAACAGGTTGTTGAAACTTTTTTGAGATGAAAATGATTTTACATATTTTTCTAATATTGCTTTCCTGTTTCTTATTTGTTTGCGATGCGCCACGATTAAGAAAAGAATCCGGTTGCAGTGATTTTTGAAAATGGATTTGATATGGTTTTTTGTCTGGTGAAAAATACTTAGAAAATTAGTTCGGGCTCGTTCACTTTTGAGACTGGTATGATAAATTAAATCAACTAAAACACTGTTTTCCAAAAAGGCCTTCGGTTTTCACAAAAACTCATAAATATAATTAATAGTTTTGAAAATTCATGATAGAAAATAAAGTGTGAGCTGTGAGTGAATCAAACGTTCAACACTTTTATTATCACGTGTATGCGACATGGAATTGTTTAGGTGTGAAAATTGACAAAATTAAATTATATGCCTGTGACCTAATTCAGAACAGAAATTTCTCGCTTTTTTGTGGTCCGAAAAAATGAACAACCATTTTTCAACTATCCATTCACTCATGAGAGGCGCTTCTGTCTGTGTACAATTGCATTTGTTGTGGTGAAAATTGTTAGGCGCGAGCTAATTTTCACCAGATAGACTTACTTTTGTTCGTTCCCCCGATAGTGGGGGTTTTCTGAGACTGGATAATCCTTGAAATTTGATTAAAATCTAAAGTTTTGCATGACCCATGAAAAAGTAGATGTCTACTTTTGTTGCTGCTGGTTTCATTTTTTCTACTTCCTCAAGCAGTTCAGACTGCAAAAGAGGCATAAGAATTGATACAAAGCTTGCACAGCTTTATTTTGGTTTGATCACTTTTTTGCAATGACAGCTTTTCTTAGCCTCTGTGATTAACGTTGTATTACTGCACGTATAGCAAAAAATTACGTTTGTGAGTGGGATATATTATATATATTGTAAAAATGAAAGTCCATTTTTAAGCCAGACTTCGTAACTGCCAACCATTTATTTTCAACATTGCGTGCGCCTCTGTTAAACTTTGTTACTTTTTCTTGTCACGTAACTCAAGTGGCGTATCTATTCTCTCACCCTGTCTTTGTTAAATCCTCTCAACAAAATAAATACTTTGTTCGTTTTTAGTATGCAAGAGTTGCATTCGTTTGATCAAACTAACGCTTTCATCCAAATTCGACGTCAACTCATATTTTATTGCTGCTACTTTTATTGCTTCTTCATCGAGCAAGGAGCTAAGGACTCTATGCACTGAATGCTAATTCTGCCCTTTATATAATTTTATAAATCTTGGAAGCACTGCAGCGTCATGATTGGTTTTTCAGAATTCTTTCCACTGAAATTGGACATTTTCCCGAGGATGAAAACGGTGGATTTTTACAATATTTTGGGCATCACGAGTGAAGCCACGGAGGAGGAGATCAAAAAGGCCTATCACAAGCTGGCCCTTCAGTATCATCCGGATAAAAATAATACCCCCGAAGCTGAAGAAAAGTTCAAATCTATCAATGAAGCCTACGAAACCCTATCAGACAAGGAGAAACGCCGAATCTACGATGACTATCAGAATGGTCGTTTACCGTTTGGGATCTTCTGCCCCCCGTTTCCGTCCGGTGACGTCCCACCCCCCGGGGGACCCCATCACCGGTTTCCTCCACCGCCCCACGGTCCTCCGGGTTCCGAATTCTTCCCGCATCGAATGCCCCGATTTCCCCATCCTCCACGCGGGCCCCCGCCGCCTTTCAGCGCTAGTCAGAATTCACCAAAACTATCCAAGTGCCCGCCCACCATACGCGATCTGTTCCTGGATTTGGAAGAGCTTAAGTTTGGCTGCTCCAAAAAGGTCAAAGTTCAACGGAAAGTCGTGAAACCGAGCGGATCCTTCAAGGAAGAAACGAAGACTCTCAGTGTCACAATCGATGCCGGCGTCCGCCTTGGCTCCGGGATCGTCTATCCGAAGGAGGGCGATCAGCTGTCGAAGCGAGGCCCCAGTGATCTGGTTCTGGTGATTCGGGATCGTGAACATGAACACTTTCGTCGCCAAGGGATCCACCTACACTACATTGCCAGGATTTCCCTGATGGAGGCCCTCTGCGGATTCACTCGTGATATTCCAACCCTGATGCGAGATCAGCCTCTGAAATTCGCCAGCTCCGACCCAATCTCACCCAAAACCTTGAAGATTTTTCCGGGTCAGGGATTGCCGGACCCGGACCAAAAGGATGTCTGTGGCGATCTGATTGTACACTTTGACATTAGCTTTCCAGACAAAGTTACTGATTCAATGAAACTGGCCTTGAAAGACGTATTGAAAAATGTTTAAATTGCTCGCATTTATTTATGCTGTCGCTAAAAAATTGTAAATACATGCATTCGTGGGCTTTCGCTGACTGTTGCTTTTTACGACTACAGCAATTTAAAGTATAGTACACTTGGGGCATGTGCAGTTGTGTGCAACCGATAACCTGCCTTTAGTTATTATGAGTTCAATCGTTGACAATGTAATGTAACAAAAATCGCTTTGTATGAAGGAGTGTTTTAATGGTCAGAAAAGGAACTTTTGTCTTTAAATGAACAAGGCAACCCCTAAAATAGGACTTACGTAACCGTAGCACACCCACTTCTTGAGTCAGAGCAAAAACTTTTTGAGTCATGATCCTTGGGTGTACTTATTGATCCGCCTCTTACTTTTGTGGATCCTTCCCGCGGATGAGATGCAGTGTTGTTTATATATATATATATATATATATATATATATATATATATATATATATATATATATATATATATATATATATATATATATATATATATATATATATATATATAATATATATATATATATATAAGTTTAATGCGTTTAATAAGTTTAACAATATTTAAGTTTATGTGCGTAATGTACAATTCAAAAAGAAAGCTGAATTTCTGATAATATTTTGCAGGAATCTGTTGACACGTCCAATTCATAGTAGTTCTGCGTAAATTACATTAAAGTATGGTCAACAACGCTAGAACATTCTCGAAGAGCGGTCGAGAATTAGACTGGTCGGCCATTAACGTGTCTTCGGATTGTGTAAAAGTTACATAGGTCAGCGTTTTCGTTTTTTATTTTTATAATTAGAAGGAATGCGGATTGTTTTTGATGAGTGGATCATGATGAAGAAGAATAAATTTGCAAACTTTCTGCAGACTATCTTTCCACGATTCGCAGCGCCACTTAGTGTTTTAGAACGGCCGGGTTCAATCGGCCGGCGGCCGGCCGCCGGCCACCGAACAGTGTCACCGGCCGGCCGCCGGCCAACGGCCGGCCGGCCGGCCGTTGGCCAACATCTGCTGTTCTGGTCAAATTGCTGTGTTAACTACAAATATTTGTGTTAAGCCGGCGGCCAGCCGCCGGCCGAACGGCCAGACACAGCCGGGCCGGCCACCGGCTCAAAAACCGCCGGCCGGCCGGCGGCCGGCCGCCTGCTTCCCGGCCGTTCTAAAACACTAGCGCCACCCTCCCGCACAAACTTTAAACTTGGATTTCGGGAAATAATCCAGAAAAGTAAGAGGTGAATCAGAAAGTAACTCCACCCTAGGTTCATGACTCAATAGGTCTTGACTTTGATTCAAAACGTGGGTGAGCTACGTTAAAATATATAATCGTACGTAGCTCGTAGTTTGCATTACTTTTCGATAAAATTTGTTTAAAAATGCGTCACAAATTTTAGCTGGGCAACCAACTTATATAGTAAATTAAATTTGCTAGTGGCCAACGTCTCATCAAGATCAATCCATTCTAGTCCGTCAGCAAAATTAAAAAATTATCGCGGATCGGAGCTAATCGATTGGTAAAACCTATTTTGAATTAAGTTTAATAAAGTTGATGCATAATCAACCACAGCAGACGCATAAAACTGCAAGATTCCAGCTGGTCGTGGTTGGCTAATCCAATAGCTAAACAACGGTCAAGGGCTTTCGGCCAACCAACCAACAGTCAACGGCCAACCAGTTGGCAGTTGGCTCCTGTCGTATGCTACCTTTTAACCCATGCTAGATGATTAGAAGTTTTCCTGTTTCCGGATTTATAGCCGTTAGCTTTCGTTACTTTGTGTGCTCTACTTCACAGATGGAACCAGGTCAGCGGCTCAGTTCGGGTCAAAGCTTCGGCACGGTCTTGACCCGGTTTTCTGAATTCACCACAAATTTTAGAAATTTTTTGCTTGCCAAGCTAAACTATTAGCCTAAATTTTTGTTCGAGATGCAGCATAAATTTGCTTTTTTCTTATATTTTACGCTGGACTGCGGCAACCTAAATTTCAGAATAAATGCGGAATAGCTGAACATTAAGTCTTATTTTTGAATGGAGAACTAAAGTCTGACCAAAAAATCTTGGAACCGAACAGTCAGCACTAGTCCTGAGTTATCCTTTGAAGGTAGCCTATATAAAGTATATATTTTTAGAATCCTCAGGAGGAGGACATTCCGATAAACCCATCATAACCGGTCTATATCCGGTTACCGGATACTAAATCGATAAAAACGCTTCAGATTCGGAAGAAAAATGCTAATTAATTCATACTCTAGTATATTGGTCCTTGGCTCAAAACATTTCCGAAAATCGGGTCACATCCGGTCCATGTCCGGTAACCGGATGCACAGGTCACAAAAACTGTACAGCAAGATGGGTAGGTCGTACAGTTTCGCTGATTGGATTTTTGGATTCCTCGGGTCGAAATTAGTCTGTATCCAAAATTTTGTCCGGTTTTGACCAAAATTGCGTGATCTATGGTCGTATCCGGTTCGCAAAAAACCGGAAAAAACTGTTTCCGGCCTGGTGCTCGGAACCGCGGATTAAAAATGTTCCCTTTTGGCACAATGAATGTTTGGGAGGCTACTTTCATTTTACCGGTGTCAAAGCAATCGAATATCCGGTCCATTTCCGGTTCTGAGCTTTGAAATTTGAGATTTCATGGGCTATTATCTCAGTATCCGGTTGGTTCGGAAGTCAAATTATTGTATTAAAATTATATTTGGTCTATCCCTAACCAACACCAACCTCAAATTACTTCATATCTGCTGTAAATTTTGAATGGCAGCGTTTTAAAAATGGTTCAAAAATAGGTTATATTGCATGCGAGAAAGCTAAGCGTATGGGATCAAATCCCATGTCCGGTTTAACAAATAGACAAAACAAACAAAAATCACCCATTTTTAAAACGCCGCCATTCAAAAAATACAGCAGATATGAAGTAATTTGAGTCGGTGTTGGTTAGGGATAGCCCAAATAATCATTTTAATGAAATAATTTAACTTCCGGACCCCCGGAAACTCAGATAATAGCCCACGAATTCTCAAATTTCAAAGCTCGGAACCGGAAATGTACCCGATATTTGATTGCTTTAACACCGGTAAAATGAAAGTAGCCTCCCAAACATTCATTGTGCCAAAAGGGAACATTTTTAATCCCGCGGTTCCGAGCACCAGGCCGGAAAAACAGTTTTTTCCGGTTTTTTGCGAACCGGATACGACCATAGATCACGCAATTTTGGTCCAAACCGGACAAAATTTTGGATACAGACTAATTTCGACCAGAGGAATTCAAAAATCCAATCAGCGAAACTGTACGACCTACCCATCTTGCTGTACAGTTTTTGTGACCTGTGCATCCGGTTACCGGACATGGACCGGATGTGACCCGATTTTCGGAAATGTTTTGAGCCAAGGACCAATATACTAGAGTATGAATTAATTAGCATTTTTCTTCCGAATCTGAAGCGTTTTTATCGATTTAGTATCCGGTAACCGGATATATACCGGATATGATGGGTTTATCGGAATCTCCTCCTCCTGAGGATTCTAAAAATATATACTTTATATAGGCTACCTTCAAAGGATAACTCAGGACTGGTGCTGACTGTTCGGTTCCAAGATTTTTTGGTCAGACTTTAGTAGTTTGCAATTTGTATAGTCGTCTGCTATGCAGCCACTATTCCTAAACATTTTAAGTGCAGTCCACGCCACGCGGTAAGTCTTGAGCATTTTCGCAGCTTGAGGTTATTTTAATCTGTCTGTCTCTCTAACAGATTACTGTTAGCTTTATCAGGTTCATGGTTATTGTCTAAATTTATTCAGTACGATATGATTTGCAGACTATTTTTGCAACCAAGCCAAGGTATAAATGTTGAAGATAAGTGAACAATGTACGCAATACAAAATAATTCCTTATTTTTGGACTAGTTACTCAATACTCATATTAGACCACGCAAATGTTCGCAGACCGATAGATTATTAGGTCTTATTATTTACAAAAACCTAGAGCAAACATGTCATAGTTATCCTTTTCGGGGTGATGATGGAACATGGAAGCCAAAAATTGAGCTTTCTAAGGCGAAATAAAAGTCTAGGGTCAAGTCTAAGTGGCCCGGTTCCATCACTGCTCTACATTTAGCCCTCCTGGAGCCTGACTGCAGTAAGCATGGAAAAAACTGGATGTATTCTAATTGTAGGATTTGGTACAGCTTTGTGTACTGGTGGTGGATTTCTTTTGTGTAAATTTGACCTGTACAAGCTACAATTCTTTATGAAAGTAGATGAAACTTCTCAAATATGTTATCTTGGTAGTCTTTAACATTCTAGGGCCAGCCCCGCATTTTTAGGTAAAAAGATAAGAAAGTTTCGGTTTTTGGCATTACACCCTCAGTAGGTAGTCCATACAACGGATAGGCCATTTTTGCTTTTACAACTATGAAAATTTGGTAAAAAGTAAAGATTGCAAAGTTCGTTTTCATGTGTGTGTGATTTTGAAACTAAAGAAATAAATTCAAACAAAAGTAAGTTAATTTCGAGGACATCATAATTTCATGCAAAAAAGAACGAAATTGACCGTGCACAATATATTTCCCCATCCCTCCATATCCAACCTCTGACCATGGCGGCTTCCTCCGGATGATTTGGCCCATTTGGATATAGATGATGACGAGCCGGACTTCTCCGGCTCGGCTTGGCTCGGCACGCGAAAAAATGAGTTTGGCTCGGCTCGGCTCGGCTCGCGGTCATACCCGGCTCGGCTCGGCTCGGGAAGATTTTGAAAGTGGGTCGGCTCGGCTCGGCTCGCCAAGCTTGAAATTCGCTTGGAAGGTATTAAGAAAGCTAAAGAAAATTTAAAATTAGGATGCAAAATTGAAAACTAAAAACAGTCTTCACTGATGGTCATTCTGTTTGAAGAAGTTCTGAAATATGAGAGGGAAATTTGGTCGAATTCCGATTTTTGGTTTGGGTCAGCTCGGCTCGGCTCGGCTCGGAGTTTCAATTCTCCGGCTCGGCTCGGCTCGGGAGACATTGTTGCCGGCTCGGCTCGGCTCGGCTCGGCCCGAGCCGAGCCGCGAGCCAAAATCCTCATCTCTAATGTCTTTCTTGGAAATGTAGTGACCGAAAATGAAGAAAATTCCCTTCCTTAAATATTGGTTGAACTAATTTGCATAAGACGAAAATGCCGAATTTCTAATCATATTCGTTCTGAAGTTCTTAGACTTTTATAAACAGGGAAATTTCCACACAACCGTCGCTAGGTTAAGTGAGTCAGTACGTCAAAAACGATTTTGGGGTCAAATGTTCATTTTTTTAGAAAATCAGTTTTTTAAATACCTGCCAAATCATACGGACTAGGGTTGGTTTTTTCCGGAAAAAAAGATTGCCGGAAACTACCTTTTCACATTTTTTCTATATTTTTCCTTTTTTCCGATCACCCCAAAATTACCCAATGTGTTAAAAGCTGCGCTATTTCATGTTTCTATAGGTATGCATTATAAGCCGTTTTCAGTTTTCACCATATTCAATAGCCCCGCAATTACCTCAACAAGCGCTTAAATGGTTCCAGTATTGATTACAGGAATCAAATGTTTTCAGCAAACGAAATATACTTTTTAGCTAACTGCAGGTGAGTTCTGTATACTTTGACGCTCCTACTAGACCTGAACTTTCACTTCTTAAAGTACACAATATCAAACATTTTAACAGTTTTGGGTTGAACACTCCACTGTTAGGCATAGAATTAATAACTGTACCTAGGTTGCTCTATCGTATATGTGTTACGGGCAAATGCATAAGTCTGACATTTAAAGTAAGTTCCCGAGCAATAAGATAATTAATAATAATTAATAAGATAATAAGATAAGCATGCACCCAGGCAGATAGCGAAACTCCACTTCTTCTTCTTCTTCTTCTTCTTCTGTGGCGGCCGGCGGACCAATCCATATCGGGAGTCTCCGCCTCCAAGCCCAGCACACGTCTTAGCAATGGGGTAAAAAGGGGAAGCCTGGAATAGGCCAAGATAGGGACAGCGGAGAAATGGCATATTGGACCCACAAGCTAGGTAGCATAATTTAGGGACCGGAGGCTTCCAACTCCAACATGACTGAGGATAAAACAGGACGATATACCATTCGTCCGGACAATCAGCCGTGCCCCGCGATGTTAGAATCCATTTGGCACGTTGGCCAGGCGGCGGCAGGAAGCACGTAGAAAGATAATCGCCAACTGCATCGACCGCAGCATGAAAGAAATCTCCAACCGGACGCGGATTTTTCTGCTCCCCAAACTCCATTTCAACTCCAACAGCTCTCTATGAGGGGCAAATGCTTAAGTTAACTATATGCCCAAAATTGGGGGCAGATGCATAAAGTCATCAGTATGTCGTTTTATTTATCTGTTTTGTTGGTGTATGAATTTATCTGCATTCTAGAAGACTGTTTATAAGAAAACGTTATTAGCCTTAGCCATATATATTACGAGTTCCTAAAACAAGTTTTATGGTTTCTTGATGTAAAATATATATTGTGCTATTTAGCTATCAAAGTTAAATTTTAGATTTCGGCTGGTTTTTCCATAATTGAATGCAAATTCACTGCAAAATGTCCAAGCATTATTTTTACACAAAACATTATCCTTACACAAAATTTAACAACAGAAACCTTTAAGGTGCCGATGTGGATCGGATCGGATCGGCAGCCAAAATGACCTACCGATCCGATCCGCCAATTGGGTGGCGATCCGATCCGATCCGATCCGATCCACCCCCGGATCGGACCGATCCGATCCGTTCCGATCCGACCATAATTTTAATTTTCAATTGTAGACACTTAAACTGCTATACCTTCCCGTTTTCCATTATTTTGCAAAAGTTTTGATCAAACTTCGCATCGGAATCTTATTGAATTATTCTGAAAGTCCGTATCAGAAACTTCAGCTGCTGAATGCTGTGTAGTTACTTTAAAAACCTTGCTTGGTAGTTCAACATCTAGTGAGGACTATATAAAAAAGATAAAACGTTGAAGAAACTAGGGTGTAAGACCAAAAATAGGCGTACAAACTTTGGTTATTTATTGGAAGCTTAAGAATACATTTATAGTTTTACAGATTTATAGGCACTGTATATATATATTTTCAAAATCGTTCGGAAAGGAAATCAGGAAACATTTAAAATCAGGAGAAAATTTGGAATCCCGGATTTTATTCACGAAAAATCTAAAATATTCAATGATTTGCTAAAATTTATGCTAATTGGAAATTTTATTTCCGTTATCAAATAGAGCTGGTTCCGCGGCGTATATAATTTTGCTCTTACAACCGTACATTAACATATATACATTAACACGGGGTCCAATTCTGGGGGAGGTGTCTTCCCCGACTCTGGCGAAGCGAAGGGTTTACCTATCACTGAAAATTCCAAAAATTTTAAAAAGGTTTACCCCGAAATATGCAAAATTGACAAAGTTTCAACATCCTTGGCCAAGATAAGTTAAAAGTGAAGATTTTTGAGAAAATCATTAAAATTTGCTGAAACATTAGCAATTTTTGGTAAAAATTGCTTAGGGGTCTACCTTTTCCGTCTCGGCGAGGTGCCTACCCGTTTTTTGTAGTTCTGATGGTGTCTGCAGTCTGCACCCATTCATTCACCCCCCCCCCACCTTATCCTATGCTTGCAACCTTTGCAACCAATTATGCACCTAATGTTCGGAATTTTTGGTTTTTCAAAATTTCCGGATTTTAATTTCTTTAATTCTCACAACATGGTTATCATTTAAAATTTCTTTAATAGAAAACATACCAGAATAAGCACACTCTCGGCAGTCAGCGTCACTGAATTTAAAATGCGGAGCGGACTGTGCAAAAAATAATTAGCAGAAAATATCAGAGAGCCATCCCATTGGACTGTTTTAACATATGCAGACAAAAATTATATATTTGCACAGAGAAAGAAAGTAAAGCAAAACGTTAACATCAAAAAATTCACATTATATAACAACGAAAAATTCAACAATTGAACAAAATTCAGATAAAAAATTTTGATAATTTCTTTGAAGAAATTTTGTAATGTTGTAAAAATTGGTACAAACTTCCGAATTTTGCCTCATTTGCCGGATCGGCGATCCGGAAAAATCAAGCCGATCCGATCCGGCCGATCCGATCCGAAAATTTGTCGATCCGATCCGATCCGATCCGACCCCGGATCGGTCGATCCGATCCGATCCGCCGATCCGATCCACATCACAGTTCCTGTCGCAAGCAGACGCGCGTCGACGCGCTTATGGAAGCGTCTGCATGCGTTCGTGAGCATGAATTCGTTATAACTGATTTTAAACGGTTAACGGGAGGGGGGCTACGAACGGGTTGGCACAACATCGTCGGAGAGAGCTACTTTTGCCCCCAACGTTAGCCAACATATCAAAGTAAATAAGTTTAGGGTGGGCATTAATATATCTCACCTACACTGTTTTTGGCAGGACGCCAAAGTACAAATTTTGGTGCGAAAAATGGGATTTTTCAAAAAGGTTTTTCTGCTCTGGTGGATTAACGGTTTGACCAATTCTGAATCTTTCAGCTATAAATGTTAATTGTTACTAGTGCTAAATAATAAAAGTATCCTGGCTTTCGAGCGTTGCTTCCTTCTTCAGCTATAACAGCTCAAAGTTTGAAATTTAGCGAAATGTTGCGATATGACCGTGCGCCGTTTTCGATCTAATAAAATTGACAGCCCCTAGCCTACCCCAGCTTTTTAGCAAATATTAGGCTCTGATAGGGGCAAACTGCCTGTAAGTTTCGAGGACTTTGGCTTCTGGTTAGTGTGCTAGCAGACTTTTTGTTAAGAAATAACCCTTATTTTTAGGCCTAAAAAGCTATCTAATCGCAGTCAAAATGGGGTCAAAAAATTTTTTGTCTCCGATTTCGCCGAAAAGGTGGTTTATAGGTGTTATTTGACCTGCTGAATCCGAATGAGAAATCCATTTTTCGATATGACGCTTCCTTCGTTCAGTATACGCTTACAACTGTCTTAGAGCTTTTTGGAGCGATAGTCATCCATACTTCGAGAAATTAATCTAGCATTTCTAAATACTGGAGCGAGGTTTAGTGACCTAGCTTTCTGTATATCTTGGTACACTCACTGGCCTGTAATGCGCAAAGTTTCAGCCGATTCTGCTGCACCAACTTGGAGTAATTGGCTCACATCTTCGAAGTGGCACCAAATAACATCGACAATATCGATAATGTAATCTAGCACTACGAACGCAGGGATTAACGAAATCACGTCATCTTTACATAAGTTAAGACAGTTACTTGGAGTATTACTTGGAGCAAAGTTGGGTTCATTTCGTAAACCACAGCTCATTAGTCGTTAGTTAACCTCCACCCGTATAGACCTACAACACCCAATTTTTCGCACTTTTATTGTATCGCACAGAAAATAATACAATGGTCTAGAGATTAGTTTACACGATATATCGAAGCACTATATGTTAGAACTATTTCTGGAAAATTTGGGTACCGTACCTTGCGCATAGCGAGCAGGGCGAGACGAAGTTTGTGTACGTGTCATGTCGAGCTTTGGACCGACAACACCAACTTCTGATGGCTCCACAGGACGCTACACTGCATGGAATTCTTTCAAACTTTAAACTATTTTACACTTAACCTAATACTATTATGTGGCAAAAGACTAGCTAGCTTTTCCAACATCGAACTTTTAGTGAAATTCGTAGCCCCCCCCCCCTTTAAAATGGCATGTTACAATCTGATGCGTCGCCGCTCAATGCGTTTGCGACTATGAATGCACCGTAACACTTGTATTAGGAGCTCGTAATATAGCTTAGGGTTGTTCCTATAAGAAATTGACCGGGCCGGGCCTGGGCCGCGTTTCACAAATCCCTCCTAAATTCAGCTCTTAAAGCTTCTCCTAAGTCAAAAGTTAGGAGGGTTTTCCAAGCAACTTAGGAGGACCTCTTAAACTGTTTCACAAAACTACTTGGAGATTGCTCTTAAATTTTAACGCTAAGAGCGCTCTTAAGGCAAGTATCAGCTAAGAATTTAAATTTAGGAGCCCTCTTATGTTTGCTCTTATCTTTCTTACTTATGCATTACGCATATTTTTGCTAATTTCAACATAAGATAATTGATGATAACTAACTGAAATTAATTGAAGCGTCATATACTAAAAAGTTAATTCCGTTATTATTATCTATAAAAAATCTTTATTTAAATATGCAAGTTTAGTGACGAAAACTTAACATTTTTAAACTTGAGAAATCTCATGATATAATCCATCACATTTATTTAAAATGTGTTTCTTTGAGTTATCTGCGTATTGCATCACATTTATGGCAAAACATTCAACAGACAGTGCTGTTTTGAACTTAGGAGGGGCTTAGGAGTGCTAAAATGTGCTCCGATTTTAGGAGCGAACTTTAAGAGCTCTCCTAAACTAGGAGCCTTTCATGAAACAGCTAAATCTTAACTTTGCTCTTAACATGCAAATTTAGGAGCTCCTAAAGATAAGAGGGCTTTGTGAAACGCACCCCTGGCCCGGCCGCGTATTTAGAAAGTGTACGTGCGTGTCACGCAATGAGAAAGTGTACGTGAGCCTGAGCCACGCGCCTACGTGCATGTCGCGCAATGAGAAAGTGTACGTGAACCACGTGCATTTCCAGAAAATGTATATACGTGCGCGTCGCTCAATGTTAATCAGCGTCAACATATATTGGCAACATATATTTGTTAGCGGTTTTCAAAAGTATTTATTCTAACGAAAATTTTCTAAACTAATTTCTGAAAGGATATAGATGTCCTATTATAACTTACTTCCCCAGATGTTTATGCTAAAGCTGAGTTTTAGTCTACGCATGTATTTTCTTTTATTGTATCAAAGACTATATATCATACGTATTCACCTAACAAAATAATTGTTCAATCTAACAACTGTTTTTGTATTATCTTATTTTCTTGTATTATTTATTACATATACATTATTTGTAGTTCACACTAATTACACTTTCTGAGGCGACTGGCGGCGAAACTATCTTTCTGTTATTTTGTACAGGAATTTTTCCAAACCATCCTAAACAACTTAGTTCTACACTTCTCCACTGATGAGCCGCAAGTGTTTGAACCAAGTCTGGCAGAGGTCGCATGCACTACTAATATAGGAATTTTATATGTTTTTACGTGTATAGCTGGAAAGTTCATGAATTAGCACGAGAGAGTGCAGGTTTTTTTATTTCGGACCTGCGTAAATTTTGCGTATTTTTGTTTTCGAGTGCGTATTTTTAATTTCGACTGCGTAAAACTACAAAAATCGCTTCTCAAAGTTATAAAAGCTAAAGACGCATTTAGCGTCGAATTAATGCTGTTTTTAAGAGTTTTAAACAACGTTAAGAATCTTAGCTCGAGTTTAAATTGCGTGCTCTCTCTGTGGTGTAAGAATATGAATGAATAGGTGACGAAGAATACATAGATACGCAGGGGGTCTGGGGGGCGCAGTCCCCCCGAAGTTGAAGAAAATTTTAAATTTCGGAGTAAATTTGCTCTTAAAACTTTGACTTCTCTGCCTTGTTTAGTTAAGTAACGTAATTAAGTGACGTAGTTAAGTAACAGTTTAGTTAAGCCAATATTTGGTTAGACAAATAGAGTTACTGTTCCCTTGAGTGAACACATATATAAGATTTTAATTTATATACTATATCAAATCAAATATATAGAAAGAAAAGCATCGCATGGTACACCATGGGCTTAGGCAGAAAGTATAATCAACTGTAGACGGAAGGAGAATCGAAGATATATGCGGTGGGTCTGGGGGGCGGAAGCCCCCCAGAAGAAGCCAGAGCCCAAACTACGGTAAATTGTCTCAAGAAATTAATTTAGAGCACTCTAGAAATTCCTACTACCGAATTTTTCGGCTGCGTAGTTTGGTGCGTATTTTTGTTTTTGACTGCGTATTTTTAAGCTTGACTGCGTAAATATGCAGTATTTAAACGTTATAAAAGCTATAGACGCATTTAGCGTCGAATTTGTTTCTTTCCAGAAAATAAATCCCGGAAAAGGAAAACAAGTAGTGCCCAAAAAGGGCAAGATTCCTGTGCCGAGAATCGTCTGAATTTTGCTTTAATATTGCTTATCACCATGTCACCCAAGAGTGCGAAGTGGTTTGTAACTACCACAGCTACTTATCACAGAAGTAATTATACAGTGAGATTGTTACAGCTGACGCGCTTTTCGCTTTTAAAATCCGCTGGTATAGCACATTAAAACCTGTCATCTGCCATCCGCCCCTCCCCTCCTTCCAATTGCACGGTCATCCATTAGAAATACGTTTTCAAACTGTTGCTGTTTTCAAATCACCATAGAAACGTTTGCACTAACACTGTGTAGCTTTATTGTTGCAAAAACTAATTTACATTGACATTGAGAAAGCAAACAAGTTGGCTCCTAAAAGGAGCAGTATCTCGACGCAGGGCCAGGGCTCGATTATATAAATTATATTGTATATCATTTACAAAATCGTGTAATCAGCTAACTCGGTATTTCTGCTCTTTCACAAACAGACATGAGTAAAGCGTGTCGAAGTGACGTAGTAATTTTCGGACAAAAATGTTTTAACTAGATTCCGTCTTTCTTCCATCGAATTTATCAAAAATCGGCTCATTTTATAATAATTATCGAAAAAGCATCATTTTTCTAGTTGACCATTTCGGTCTGAGTCGCACCAAGAGTACATAATGCTAAGAGTATGCCAGACATACTCTCTGTTGTCAGAGTAAAAATTATGCTCTGGTCGCTAACGGCTGAGCCCCCCCCCCCCCAGCAAATCAGACCCATTACTTCAAAGAAATTCGCGCGCTATGCTTGTGTTCGAAAGCTCGAAGCAGACACAAAATTAGCACACGCACTGCTTGTGTTTCGAGCTTTAACACACAAGAATAGAGTGAGTGAGCTTGCCCCCTTTTGACCAGGTGCTGATTTGCGAGGGGGGGGGCACTAGCGTCTGATTTGCGGAGGGAGGGATCAGTCGTTAGCGAACAGAGCACAGTTTCTGCTTTGATAACAGGCAGTATGTCTAGTGAGTGACGTACTCTTAGTAAGACTCTTGGTCGCACTAAAAACACAAAGCTGCTTGAGAAATGCCGGTTGTAGGTTTTTAGCGAATGTTGTTGCAAAAAATACTTAGACCTAACCTAAGCGCAGTCATACGTATGCAGCGGCACAAGAATCTTATGGAAACAACTCTTTTCGTTTTAATGTATTAGGACATGTCTCTGCAACGCTAGTGTTTACGATCGTAGCGAACTGCGCAACTGCCGTCAAATTCCAGAAGTTAATTTGCATGTTCAAACGTTTAAAAGCTTCATTGCAACCAAGGGGGGATTTGTGAAAAGGATATTTTGAAAAGTAAGCATAGGAGCCCCCTCCGTCTTGAATGTAAAAAGCATAACTGGAAAATTTGCAAACTAATAAAACAAAAGTTCAAAAAATTTAAATCTTTTGAATTTGCATTCAAATTCAGAACGTACTCGCAGGATCCCCTCCGTACAAAAACATTCACAGTTCGTTGAGCATACGCTACAATTTGAGCGCTGAAGATACCCAGTTTGTTTTGAGCCAGAAATGAAAACAGCTATCTCGCCTTTAGGCGAGATAAAAATAGTACATACATAACATAGCAAGACATGTGTTAAACATAGGGCCTTTTCTATCAGAACAGAGCTAATACATGCAAAAGATGCAACAAACCCATCATAGGTATTCCTGCTCCAGCAGGAATGATAAAAAGTTGGTACGTAACCTAATTTTACTATAATATATTGGACACGAAACCTGTATAAAGTGAGCCCTTATACATATTGATGTTTATCTTGCTGTTGTCTTAATAGAAGTATTTTGACATAATAATATAACTGAATGAAATTGGATTTTTCAAAACGGTATTAAATTTTCGTTCGTTAGGGATTGATTAAATAAGAACCAAGTTGTCTCTTGTTGTATTAGTTGGATTTTAAAGGAAATTTATATACAAGAAATGCCAAGTGGTTGATGAATCTAACCTAACCTAACCGTAACTATAACTACAAATAGTTGGCTGCTCTGAATTACAAAAGGTAATTTGCGTATTCTACTATGTGACAATAGGCGATTTTCAAAAAATTCTCATTCTAATTTATTAATGTTAATCTGTCAGTTGACATCTCTTTCTTTTGTTCATTCTTCCATTACTGAATTAAGGGGGTCCCATTTTCGGATCATTTTTAGTCCTTGTTTAATTTCGCTCATATTTACAATTCTATATCCCAATAGGCAGGTTAGCTTTTAAAATTAAATAAGTATTAAACATAGGAAACTAGAAACGGTAGGATTTTTATTTTCGCGTCAAAAACTGTCCCGCGAACTTTGAAAAATCTGGGGCAAGCCTTGTAATATTATAGCCACGATGTTGTAAACAGCGATATCCAATATTTAGAATTTTGATGCAGACTTTTAAAATTATTTAATGCTTAATGTTTAATTTTTACAATTCCAGCTTTACTATATACTATATAATATGGATTATGAATAAATAACCAATAAAGGCTTCAGTAAAATTTAATCTTTTCATGCCAGAATTTTTTCAGGAACAACAGTTGGAAATGAGCATTTGTATATTTTGGGTCTGCCGGTATCACGGGCTAATCTTTCCCCGGTTATCCCCAGGAAAAATTGTCCTAGGAAAAAATTTCCAACAGGAAAAACTAGTCTAGGCTGATTTGTCCTTCCAGAAAAATAAGTCTAGGCTGATTTTTCCATCTTCCTCGTCCAGGAAATCTCAGCCTAGGCTGGGTTTTATCCCCGGCAATAATCGGTTTATTCATCCGGACTAAATTGCTTAAAATTTTAGTTTGGTAATATAAACTGTTACGGTTTTGGTTACTTAGAAAAGTAGTGTCGCATGAATTGTTTTGCCATTAAAATAGAAACCCTAAAAAGCTTATAATGAGGTCATATTAGTCGTATTATGTTTATAAATCTATCTTTCATAAAAATATAAACGAATTATCGATAACTTCTAAAAATTGAAAAAATAATTTCTCTACTTATGAGCAATTCAGGCAAACTAATCATAATTTTCATTCCAAACAGCAACAATAGATAAAGATAGATGAATAACGATAGAGAAAATGAAGAGAGTAGTCTCAATAGATATATAATATATGTCGTATATACATAGGAATTCAAATGATTTTTGCTAATATTGTGAGAAAGGGCTATTGCTGTAAACCCGGTGGGCCCGGTGAGCCCGGAAGGATTGACCGGGCCTTGTAGCGGGCTGGGCTTTTCACGTCCTCCGGGCCGGGCTCAGACAAAAAATTTCCGGGCCGGGCCTGCACCGGACCGGCCCGGGCCCGGAGCCCGCTACACGGCCCAAAAACAACCCTAGCGGAGAGTCACCAGGTACATGTTTGGGGTCAGCCGTTATTTGCAGAGCATGTAAGCTGTCACACTCTTATCTATTATGTACTCTTGATGTTATGTACGTACGACCCATTGTAGAGTATAATTGTGTAATTTGGAACCGATATATGAAGAAAGACATTATCAAAATTGATAAGGTTCAAAAACGATTTACCAAACGCATCCCTTGTCTAAGTAGAGAATCTAGAACATTTAAAAATTTTAAATTTTGACAGCTGAGAAATTCGTCGTCTAAAATCCGATTTATCTAAATGTTACCGTATAGTTTACGACGGATTAGATGGTCTAAAGTAAAGTCTGGTTCACACTGGTGTCTTATGTCTTATGTCTTTTGTCTTATGTCTTATGTCTTAAGGCGTTCACACTGGTGTTTTATGTCTTATGTCTTATGTCTTTTTGTCTTAAGACAGACTTGGGCTAGGCTCAACTTTTGTCTTATGTCTTAAGGGATAAACCAATCACATTGCAGCTAGTCTAGCCATTGTCAAGTTGATTGGTTGAAAGGATCCAATGTGCTGCCTAAGACAAGAGACATAAGACAGCAGTGTGAACGGTTCTGTCTTAAGACATAAAACATAAGACATGCGACATAAGACAAAAGACATAAGACATAAGACATAAGACACCATTGTGAACCAGGCTTAAAGTGTACTGAAACGAGCCACCGAAACGAAAAAAGTATTTTTTCAATAATAGAATAGTGAATGCATGGAATAACCTTCCACGAGGTATAGTTTATTCGGTTTCTCTCTGTCTTTTAACGCTCCCTACACACTATTGATTAAAGCACTTATACCATAATATTCTAGGGTTTTCCACATGATGTTTTATGTACTTATATAGTTCTGCATTGTTGATTCTTAGTGTATTTGGTTATCTTATTTGGTGATGTTTATAAGTCCCTGTGTTCTTAGTTGACTAGGGGTCTATTTGTTTACAGATTAAAATGGTCGGATAAACCGATTAAAAATCAGCCGGATAAAAATTTTAATTGCTATTTCTTCAATACTGGATTGAACAAAGAGTACATAATGACAAGAGTATGCCACTATGCAAGCTCTCTCTTATCAGAGCAAAAACTATGCTCTGGTCGCTAACGGCCCACCCCCCCCCCCCGCAAATCAGTACCTAGTCGAAACGGGGATACGCTCACTCGCTCATGTTTATTGCTTCCGCAGGTGGTGATTCCCTTTGGTCACATAAAGTTTGCACCGTTATTACTCATGCATTACTAGGAGCTAAGAAGTCATTTTTATATCAAAATGTAGCTTGACATTTTCTCTTTTTAATGCATGCCACGAAACTGATGTTGCCTTTCTAAAATATCTTTAACACATTTTAGAAGGGTGTATAATTTTCCAGCATTTTTGCAGACTCAAGTAAATTTTTTCGCGAGACATCGGTTACATCATTCGATACCTCCATCAAATAGCTGGGGACGATTTTTTCTTTATTGTGAAAGCACTCTTCGTTACAGAGAAATAAGCTGAAATGTGTGCGTTACCTGTATTTTGCCTACTTTTTCCAAATTTGTCAAGCGATTACTTTAGCTAGAAAGCAGCAATCGGGGCAACTAAAAAATCGTCCCTGGGTATATTTGTGCTGAACACATTTGTTCAGTAGCAGCCCTCCAGCTTGCATGGTGAATGCTCCACAATCTTTGGAAAAAATTGGTCGTGTTTTTGCAAAAACTACATTTTTATGATAGCAGCCTACAGGATAGCAGTTGGAAGCCGATCATGCGTCGGATAATTTGCCCTGTGAGACCTTCAGATCGACGCACTTAGTTTGGTTTTACGGCTTGCGCAGTTCAAGAAATGTTGGATTATTTGATTTCTGCAAAAATGACAAGTTTTCGACGCCAAAACAAGAAAATCGGCTATATCGCACGGTAGAGAAAAGCTAGAACGTTGTTTTAAAAAGCAAAATATGAAGCTCAATGAGATCTTTCGAATGAATATAGTCAATAGAGAAAAGCTAGAAAGGAGCTTCAAAAACCAAAAATGTAGACCGCGACAAGATCTTTCGAATGAGTATAGTCACAGCTATGCAGCTACTGTCTAAGTATCAAAAATCGGCAAAAACTGCCCTGAACGGAGACGTCAAAGTTTTGAAACGGGATTGCGCAGAGAGCGGTAGAATGCTAAAAGAACTTATTTTGGAAAGTTTCATCAAATTTCATCTTGATTTGAACCGTCAACCAATAATATGTGCCCAAAAGGAATCACCACCTTAAGCTCGAAAACACAAGCATTGTGTTAGCGAATTTTGTGCCTGCTTCGAGCTTTAGAACACAAACATAGCGCACGAAATTCTTTGAAGTGATGGGTCTAATTTGCGGGGGGCGGGGTGGGCTGTTAGTGTGCAGAGCATAGTTTTTGCTCTGATAACAGAGAGTGTGTCTAGTGGCACACTCTTATATTATGTAATCTTGATTAAACCAAGAGTACATAATACATAAGAGTATGACAAGCGTCATAAGCTATGCATAACAGCCTGCTACATTCTCTGCACGCTATCGGCTGACCCCCTTCCTAAATCAGGCCCCCCTTGACCCCGCCCCAATCTATGTACGAGGTCTAAACGGGGGATCGGGGTCAGTGTTACTATACTTACATGTTAAACTTTACGGGGGCCCAATTTATGCAGCAGGTACAAGCTTGTATCATTTACACATTAGTGTACAAAATATACAAACACAAGCCCGATCCCACGCTTGGACCCCGTACATGTTCAGGGGCTGGGTGAGGGGGGTCTGATTTAGGTAGGCGGTTAGCCGATAGCGTGCAGAGGATGTAACAGGCTTATAATGCATAGCGTATGACGCTTGTCATACTCTTGTGCATTATGTACTCTTGATTAAACGGATTAAACGGATTAAGATTAACTCGTTTAATCCTACCATTTTTAATCCGCGCATTAGTCGAGTTGGTTTTGATCCATTTAATCCGCCACTAAAGAAAGATAAATTAAACTTTATAATCCGCCAACTTTTACTCCGTTTAATCCGCGTAGCTGCGCGGGGATTAAAAAATAGTTGAAAATGCAAGCGGCGGACTACACGGATTAAAATTAGTCTTCAAAGAACCAGCGATTAAACAGGTCAGGTTAAAATTAACTCGCTGATTTTTTAATCTGAAGTGTGAATAAAGAAACAGGATTAGATTAATTTTAATCCTAAGCGCATTAAAGAAATGGGATTAAATTTAATCCGTTTAGCTCGCTTAACTCGCTGGATTAAATTTTTTCTATATAGAATATCTTTTTAATCCTGGATGCTTTTTTAATGCAGATTAATTTTAATCTGCTCCGTTTAATCTGTAAAGAAATAGAGCCTGGGTGTACGTAAGTAGTTGTAATTTCAACTCTGTGTGTCCCTTTCAGCAAACTTTTCACGTTGATTGTACATTATTTGTGTGTTTTACTGAAGAAGCTAATTTGTTTGTTTGTCTGTTTGTTTGTTTGTCTGTCTGTTTGTTTGTTTGTTTGTTTGTTTGTTTGTATAATATTTCCCCCCTCTAAATGGAACCCAACCAATTGTCGCAGCAGATTTAACAGTGTCAAAGCAGCAACATGTGAGAAGTTGGTAAGTTGCAAGTCAACATTTTTACTATACATAGTTATAGTACTAACCAAAATCGTGTGTGCAAATCTTGACAGTTCATAGCAGATTGACCTTTGAAGTAAACGCCAACAATGGATATATTTTTACAATCTTTAGAAACTCGAGATTTCGAAAATCTGTTAAAATCCGGAATTCCGGGTTTCATTCACGGAAAATCTAAAATTTTTAGTTTTTCGCCTAATTTTTAACCAATCAAATTTTATTTCTACGATCGAATAGAACAGGTCCGACTGCAAATTTTTGCTCTTACAAGTTTTCACGAAAATGCACCCAATTTTTGGAATTCCAGGTTTTCTGAATCTCCGGATTTTAAAAACTTTATTCAATATCCACAAGATTGATATCGTTTGAACGCTCTCGTCGAGCTGAACAACTTTTGTAATAGAATAAACTCTTGAAAATACACCCTGAATTCCCGAATTGGGAATTGGGAATTGGGTGCATTTTCGTGAAAAGCTTGTGTAAAGATTTGGATTGTCTCAATAAAAGATAATATTTAAATAAACGGAAGATTTACAAGGTTCGAGAGTGTGTGCATGTCGTCTCCGCCTAGTTCGCTTACCCTAAACAACTACGAAACGCGCCGGCAATCTATTATTTCAGTACCGTAAGTTTACTTTTCCTTTAAACAGATTTATACCAAAATACAAAAGTGGGAATTACATAATAAACCAAAACTTTTACCAAATAGTAAACAATATCGACCAATAAAGCAAAGGTAGAGAGCAAAGAAATCCAAAACTGACAATAGAGCCGGACCCCCAAGTGTAGATTTGAGAGGTCACTCAACCCGAGACTGGAAAGACAAAAAGAGAAAACCGACCTCTCAGTATCCCAGCTTTTTCAAGACTGAGTTTTTGAGCGCTCGAACTAGAATTTGAGAATTAGCTAAGGAACCGGAGTCCTTACACCAGAGTACAATTTTCATTTACCGTTTGTGAAGATAGCACTACATTTTAAATGAATTTAGATGAAATCAAGAGAAATATCAAGAAATACTTCACACTTGTAAGAGCAAAAATGTGCAGTCGGACCTGCTCTATTCGATCGTAGAAACTAAATTCTGCTTGTTATAAGAATTTGGCGAAAAACTAAAAATTTATTTTCTTTGGATTTTCCGTGAATGAATGTTAATGTTACAAGGTAAATAAAAAAGAAAGTATATATATATAATTTTTACATCTGTTTTAACACTGTTTACTTGTAACACTTTAAAAGTGTTCAGTACTGTAAAAATTCCAAAAATTGGTGTTAAGAGTGTAGAAAACATAATTTTTGGTTAAATTGATAATATATAATCGTTTTGTTAACAAGTTAATTTTGCAACTGTTAATAACTGTAAAAATAATTTTTTAATTTTTGCTTTTTTACAATTTACCACTCTAATTTTTATAGTTATTACGAGCTGTAAAGCTGTGGATCTTTAACAAACCTTTCACCGTATATATTCACAGGAGTTTCTGTAAAATCAGCACCGGTTTTTAATATCCTTAATGCATTCTTAAACCACTGTCCCTTATTTTCCACATTTGTCACCGCTAAATATTCATAAAATTTCCCTCACTGCAAATTGTAAATAACCCTTTTTCCTGCTGCGTCCAGGCTCGAGCACACAGTTTGTTTGTAAAGCATGCATTTCACCATAAATGCGTATGTGCAATGGTTTAAGATAGGCAATGCATAATTTCTGTGTGATTTTCTCTTTTGAAATGCTTCTGCCTCTAGTCCATGTATAGTCAAGCGGGAAAAAACCCACTTTTCAGATTTTTGGCCAGAACTTTTTAATGGTTTGACATATCGAAATGCTGATTATACAGGTAGCTAGGCCTAGTCGTAAGCTTTCTTATGAGCTATAGAACACCTCTCTAGGGTGTGCCGTTAGCGAGAAACATTGTCCCAAACTGGCGGGGAAAAAACCCAATGCGGGAAAAAACCCATATGCGGGAAAAAACCCACCCCAAAAAATTTTTGGCAACTTGCCAGGAGCATTTCTAACCATTCCAAATGAAAGAGCGGGTTGTTTTTAGTACAACTGCATCAAAATATATTAGTTTTTGCACTAAAATTGAGGTCATATGGTCATTTGAAAATGTTGTATCTTTAACACATAAACATAGGCAAATTTTGGAAATTTTTAAAAATTGTTTATTTTCGGCAGTTTAAGCATCCTATCGTGTAGAAAACGTGTTTTTCTTGTATTTAGAGCCAAACTAGACCCATTTTAAGGCAAAAATAAGCATTTTTGGTCAAAATTTAAATTTTGGCTTGAAACGGCACCGTGTCCGATTTAGACCCCCTGGACCATCGATAACAGTACGAACCCAGGTAAAACCTATACCAATTTAATCTATAAGCTCTATTAAACAAATGTATGTATTGGTTTGACCTTTCCGGTCAATGGTTAGGAAAAAAATTTAATTTTGAAAGTGGGTTTTTTCCCCGCCGTGGGGTTTTTTTTCCCGCCAACTCCAGGTCACCCCCAGGTCGCACCGGGGGGGTCAGAGCAGTGTGGCATATATCATCATGAAGCGCAACAGATGCCCTACAGGTACATATAATCTGCTTTGGTCTAAGTCTTTCCAGTAGTTCAGGGTGGCCCGGCAAAGTTTGCCAAATTTCGGCACCTGGTCGGACCAAAATTTCCAAAAATTTCAAAGTCCCAAAAAATTTGCAGGGAAGTATTGAGAGCTACCATAATACACCCTCCAGGGTTATTTTGGATGCTCTTCAAGATAGGCTATTAAAATCCTAGATAGCTCATACTGGTAAGCCCACACTGGGGGTGGGTTTTTTTCCCGCATTGGCGAGTGGGTTTTTTCCCGCTTGACTATAATTATGTGTGTGGAATTTGTGTTTGGAAACTGTTTGAACAATTCGAAACCGGAATTTGTATTCCACTGCTGATGACTAATAAATAAAGCCTTCGAACAGGGTAACTCCGCGCCTATCCTTTAAAATTTTGTAGCAGTTAATCTGCAACAATTCTCTTTCTGAAATGTATGGAATTGAATTGTATAAAAATATAACTGAATTGTTCAAAAAGTAAAATTCTAAATTAAACTAAAATGTGGACTGAAAACTGTACGATGTTTTGCACAATATTCTATATGTAATGTAAAAATCAAAATGAAATTCAAAAATGACAGAAAACCCCAGTTTGTTATGGATTGTGATTCTTGATCGAATTATCTGATGCCTTGATTATGAGCGATGTGCCTGTAAGATCCTAAATGTGAACTATGAAACGTCCAAGCAATTGTAGGAAAATATTGTCATGTCATCACCAGAGTTGCCAGTTAGTGCGAAACACCCAGAAATTCACAATTAGGGACATAGGTTTTAGTGTGGTTAGAAAATAAGGCTGGAAGTAGCACTATAACCCACTCAAATGACGCAAAATGGAATAGAACTTCAGCGGAATATAGTTTAATGAAGGTTTAGTTAGGTTTGCCCACTAATAATGGAGGGGTCATTACCCTTCCCGGGTCAGTAATAGACCCTATCATTGCTCTTATTGCATAATGGAGGAGTCGGTACTCTTCCCAGGCCATGAATAAGGCCTCCCATTGTCAAGAAGCACACCTAAAATCAATTAAAACTGTTTAAAATTATTGAAGAAAACAGATTTAAAGAAAGGTATTACAAAATAACTAGCACTTTAACAGGAGAACTCGGTATTAAAACATTTTGTATTGTCAATAAGTGCAAATATTGGAAGATGGTTAACAAAATGTTATAATTCGCTTGCTGGTCACATAAGATGTTAGTAATTGGTGTTCATGTGTGTTAGTCAGGCTTAATTTGTGATAATTAGGTAGTAATCAGTTAATTTTTGAGATTTTTGGTAAAAATATAAATTGGGCTCATCTGAAAGGCAATTCTTTTCTGATTCCGAAAATCCAAACCCAGTCTTTTAACTCCCAATATTGCGAAAGATACAGGCCAAAGAAATTTTGGGTAGTTACGTCTCTATTTTGTAATATTAGCCTTTTGTGACCTTTGTAATAAGACGTAACAATCACGTGTTATTACGCCCATTCATTTTTCATTCATCCGGGTGGGCCTCTGTTGGCCCTCTCCCAGCAAAGACTTGCCTCGCAGAGAAGGAGTTAGTACACACCTTTAGGTGTAGTAATACGTTCGGAGGGGGCTTAACTCCCTCCCAAATAAATAAAACAAAATAAAAGTTAGTGTATCTTAGGTAGTTTCACACGTAGAATAATAATATCCAGTTTTTAGTTTATTAAAAATTACGTAGTTTTTTGTATGCACATCTTTGGGCAACAATTGCCCTCTTGATGCGCTTGCTGGAAACTCTGAATTCCAGCAATGGAGAGCAATTGTTGCTAGGATTAACGAGCGGCTTCCCTTGTTTTCGGCCGAAAGGTCAAGCCTCAGGAGGAGAGAAAGGGCTTGGAAACAAGGAAGCGCCTAAAAGTAATAAACACAAAATTTAGTAAATAATATGGTTAAATTAACACTTAATATTTAGTTTTCCATAATGGGTCCCGAGAGGCCTTTAATTTGTACAATTTCGTTTTTTAATTAATGAAAATTAATTCTTTAAGCAGGGAATTTCCCCTTTGGTTACCTTTACATGTTAACCAAAAAGTATAGAAATTTTCCCCAAAATTCAGCTTGGGAAATTCATCAAACAAAGGTCAGTTGGAGGGTTATAACACCAAATTCCCATTAATCTCCATTCCGGCGGACCAGGCGCGCGGACAGCCTGCGTCGGGTCTGTAGTTCACAAAGAAGACTTCCAGAAATTTCTGGAAATCCTGCTTCCATCAAAGAAACCCCGGCAAAAGCCATAAGGTCAGCTCACTGGAAATTTCAAAATTTTCATCAGTGTTTGCTTGAGGTCCGGCCGAGAGCGGTCGGTCCCCCCCCCAAAATTAAGTGTGTCTCCCGTTGTGCCAGCGATTTGGCCGGGAATAAAGGCACACTTCTCCCCTCTAGAACGCGAGTTAGGGACCTCCTCTGACCCACACAGGTCAGAGGAGATGATCTGAGCACAGCAGCAAACACCACACGCTGAGGGCCAATTGAGCGTATTATGCTCGGCCAGAATCACACACCAGGAACGCAATTTTAGGGATTTTCGAAGAGGCCCCTTTGGCCTAAAAAATTCATTTTTCTTGGCCTTCGGGCCTTAAGTTAAATTAATTTTGTCTAACCAAGCCACGGCCTAATTGACCTTTAACTTTTAGTAGGGGCTTTATGCCCAGATCTTTTGTGTAGTTGTCTTTTTTGGGGTTTGGTAAAGAATTTGGATTTGAGTGGGGACCCTCCCCTGAGTTGAGCTAGGAGGTCCCTTGGTTACGACCTCAAATCAGAACTGAGTTAAGCTTAGGAGTTAATTCCCCCCACAGCCGGCAATTAGGAATTGTCGGCCATTATTCGTCAGGAGGCGCTCTAAAATCAAGATTTCATACTTAATTATAACTGCTCTATTTTAGCTTTAGGTCGGCTTATCCAAAATTACTAGGATTTAAAAATCAGAATGACTTCAAACAACTAATTATTGAGCTGACTTAAGGGGAATGGCCGACTTCCCCGTTGTTAATTTAATTAAGCGAAACTGTCCTTAGCGGAATGTGTATGTGTAGTTTTGTTTTATAGTAATAATTGCCTGAGCAATTATTACTCGTTCAGCTTTCCAAGAAGTTATCAAAGTTCTAAAATTCGTAGGCTCTGTCAAATTACAAAGTTCATGAATTTCAAAATAAATATGGAAGCTAGTCAATTCCAAAATTAGGACAAAAATTAGGAAAAAATGTGCATACAATAAGTAGTTAAGTTTTATTAAGGAATAGCCAGGATTTATTATGTTTGCATAAATTGTATGAGTAAATGTTGATGTGATTGTAACTGTGTGAATGTGATCCCCAAATTTACGTAAGTGGCTCCTTGGGTAAACTGGGTTGTGAGGTTCCAAGAGTAGCCCCATTTCTAGAGTGCGAATTATAGGCCAAAATTGGGTAATTGCGAGTGTGAATGAGGGCATACCATGTAAACCCCCTTTGTCCGATAAGGGTCTTGGGACTGCCAGAATGAATGTGTAAATATTCAGATATTAGGTAGGAATTGGGCCAAATTGAGTAGCAATTTGGCCCCTGTCCATGAATAATTAGGGTTTCATTATGTTCAAAACTTGGATGCATGTTTGACGCGAAAACGCCATTCTTGGGGTGAATGTAGTGTGAATTCTGCATGGAAACAGTGGGATGTTCGGTGGTTTGGAACAGATTAGCAGCCTAGGGTCACGGGGACCCCGAATTAGGTCTGTAAACCTGTTGGGTTTCCGGTCATCCGTGTAGATAACCCTGCGATTAGGGGACGGATGAGCCGCATTCATGAAATCCAGAACTAGCCGAACCTGAGCCGTACCAGGAGTAATGCACCAATATAGCATGAAGTTCGCTACAATTAAGTATTTCGCAGCAAATGACCGATTAGCGGATTAGCAGGTTATTTAGTTTTAATCCAGGAAATAATTCTAGTTTTGTTGTGCTGGTAAATTACTGGGTGGAAAGTGTTTAGTCGGTGTAGTTTTAGTTAAGGATAAGCATATTGTTTGTCTTGGTTAAAACGGTTATTGGTTCATGTTTCGCAACGTTAAACACTCAAAATTATGTCAGCTATAATGCTCAGTTTTGAAAAGCAAAAGAATGAACCAAATTAAAAGAAAAGAAATAGACCCGTGCCGAGATTCGAACTCAGCACCTCTGGGTTAAGAAGCCAGCGCTCTTCCAGTTGAACCACACGGGTTATGATTAGAACTAATTATTAGTCTTTATTAACCAATTAACACAACCGAGTTAACGTTAACACAGAAATGTTAAGCCTGCGCAGAACCCAATCTGCGCAGGTATTACTCAACTTTAATTATATTTTTCTCATTAATTACTGAATATTTTTTGGTACTGTAAGCGTAAAAGATGTTTAGTTTTCAAGCCCTACAAGAATATGTAACTTTTGTCCAAATCCGTGTTCATCAAAGTTTAATGCTAATTTATATGCCAGTTTTGCACAAGTACGGACATGTGCTCGTGTGAAAGGGTGGTTGTACGCGCGACTTCCACTCGGCTGGCTGCTGGGTTGCCAGCGCCGGATCGAATAGCGGTTTGGTACGTCCCCTGTTAGGGCACTAGGATAGGTGGGAGGTAGATTTAGAAGTAGAAGTAGTTCGGTAGGTCGGTAGGTCGGTAAGTATGGACTGCGTAGAATGGCTGCTGAGACAGTGAGTGAGTAAGTTTTTGCATTTTTGGCATAAAATAACTAAAATTAACTATATGCGAAAACTCACTCAAAATCAGCCAGTTAGTTTTAATCTAAGTTAATTAGTTCATTCAGAATAGGAAAATAATTAATTAATAGGGATTTTAAATCAAATAACCAGTTACCATCAAGTTTTAGCGTAGGCTTTAGCGATTTAGCATCAGTAAGTAGATAGGCATCAATTCACCCAATTACTACAAGTATTTAGCAATTGACCATCTTCCAATATCAGAAATTCACTTAAAATGCCAAGTCTCGCATACATTTGGGGATAATCAGTCGACCACGGGAAATGAACCCATTTCCCGTGGCAAATCAACGAAATTAGGCCAGAAACAGGCCGAAAACATTAATATTGTCCAGTCATATTTTTTGCCCAGGAGATTATGCAATATTCAGTCAGATTCAGTTCATTTTTTAACTCAAAATGGCCCCAGAAGGCCGGGTTGTGTAAGAAAAGGGCAAAAGCAAATGAATTCTGAAAATAGGCTGCAAGCAGTGCATTTTATACGTTTTCAAGATTGTTTCGTCTAGCTGCGAGTTCAATCAGGCCCGACTGGGCCAAAGGTGGAAATATTATGAATCATTTCATCCAAGCAAGGAATTACATCAGGGGCAGCCAAATTCTGTAAATGGCAACCTAAAAATGCCGACGAAGGCCCATTTTTCCCCTTTGTGCCACACCCCAGTTGCTTTCGCGATGAGGGGTAGTGCCACACCAAATTTTGTACTGGGTCCACGGTATGGCACTGAATAATTGCATATCGCAATTACCCGAGGCATAGGCAAGGCTACTGCCGGAGCAGAAGTGGCCACGCTGCTTTCGCCGCATCGTGAACACCCGTTAGCTCCATTCAAAGGGGTTTCCCCCCCTTGACTGGCCAACTCCTTGAAAATCTCGGATAGTTACAAATACAATTAGGGGGGATGTTTTGGCACCGAGGTACCATTCCTATAATAATCAATTTCCTGTTATCGGCGGACAACAGAGCACTTTGAGTTGCGAGAGTTCAGGTTGAAACTTTCATATTGTTAAATTTCACTACGGATCCGTAGGATCCAAAATTTCATGTTTGCGGCCGATTGATGCAGATGGTACCTTCTCCCAATCTGATCAGCCTAATGTGTTGCGTAAATTGTGTCAAGGACCATATTGTATGCAAATATAGTATAATTCACTTTATATATTTTAAATTAGATAACTTTATTGTTCACAATAGACACAGAGGGACCTTTTTCACCCTCCATGTCTATGAAAATCTAAGTTATCTCACTTGATTTATCATTCATAAAAATTCATCTCTCAATTCATCATGTTATTTCTCGATGTTGTATCGTTCTTATTAAACTAAAATTAATTTAGTTAAACCAACAACTACTTCCCTGACAATATCAGCTTCCGTGATTATTTTGGGCTCCATCCATAATCGTTAATTACTACATCTCGGAGTAGCCAACAATACCACAGTCTATAGAAGCCGCTATGAAGCTGGATATTCCTTCGCACAGGTAGTGACCACTTCTAGCAGACCAAACCTCTTAAAAATACATTTAACAAGCAAACGAACAGCTTTGTTTATAAAAATTATTTGCTCTAATTATTTCTATATGATAAATTGTTAGCGGATAGTTCAGAAAGTTTGATCATATTTTAGTGGTTTGCCTAATCAGCTCTTCTGGCCAGCTTTCAGTTACAACATTTGAAGGTAAAGTTTATATTTAAATACGATCCTTAAATTCTCAAATTTGACAAAATTGCAAAAGATAAGCAAACTTAGCTTATAATCCAAAATGCGGCCACTCTTCAGCACGTAGGTGATGCAATCTCATCAAGACCCATTTAACAACAAGAAATTACTAGAAACGGTTAACATTGCAAAAAGGCAATAACCAATGAGTTTGAGTCATTTCGTCAATTCACAAGTTTAAATAAGGGCCCAAAATGCACATTTGGGCCTGGAAAGCAAAAGAACGAGTAATGGTTGCTGGGTTCGATTCCCGCACCATAATTTTGCACTAATGGGTTTTAACCCATTTGATTCAGATGCGCGGACAGTCGCTGATCAGGATTCGGAGTCGATTTGGAGCAGTCAGTGGAAGCGTTCAGTCTTGTCAAGGAACCCGTAGCCAGATTCATTGTGTGCTTATCTAAGATTATTGGATCCGGAAGTGATCCCAGGACGTGAACTTTGTCAGTAGACGGGTCGTGGAACCTATCACTGTAGGTACATTGTGGAATTAGAACGCAGCTAAGGTCAAGATCAGAGACGACTTCACAGGCAACTGATTTCAAGTTGGGAATTATAACCGTACAGAAAAGTGTGCAAAAGTAACCTTAGAACTTTCTATCCAAAAATGGCCAGTTTCACCCTGTTCACTACCACCAGTTATGGAGCTCTGCTCCCTTCGTCTCTGGCTTGAGCTTAGACGTCAGCCAGAGCCCGCCAGCCTGAAGATAGAAGAAACCGTCAGATTCATTGAACTTTGTAATTGTGTTAAATTTCATTAATTAGGAATTAAGTATTACTAAGTATTATTAAGACAGAACCAGGAAACCCCCAGTTTTCTATTCTTCCTCAAAAGACCTCTCCGTATAGTAATCCTGTCTAGGTGTTGGAGCAGACCTTCGGGAAAACAGTGTCCAACATTCGGGGACTCACCCATAGACCGACCCCAGGCTTAATTTGACTAATTGCTGATTTGTAGTTTCATTTGTTTGTAGTCTAGTAATCCGTGTGTAAGGACGGATAAAGAGTCGCACAGCACAAGCATATAGGTACACAGGAAAGCATATAGGTGGTAATTGGTAGAGTATCGGAGACAGTGTAATAATTAGTTAATAAAGACCAAGTGTAAGAAAGAAAAGAAGAAGAGGTACCGCCGAACCTTGTCCCTATATTAACATAAATTGGGTAATATTATCCTAAATTAGGATAATATTAGTAATCAACTAAAGATAGTAACTGGCAACTCTGGTACAGTAATTGAGTACTGTACTGCTCTGTATTTGTGTCTAACCTGTGCAAATTGTCATAATCACTAGTAATAACTCTTGTTGTATCCTTAATTATTGTTAGTTTGAAGTGTACCCATTATAATTGTATCAAATTATAATAAATCTTTGGCGTGCGAACGTAGAGTCTTAGAGTTGTATAAAGAGCCGCGATTGTCTCCTAACGCCAGGCGCGATTGCCATACAAGGAATTCATCACCAGGATCGGATCAGGACTGATTAAGGTAGTTCTGATCAGGAATTGAAAGATTCATCAGCAATCCAACGATCAAGATAAAGCAAGTGCTGACCCCTCTTGCCGATCAGCTGGAATCCAGTGCACCAAACGAACGCACAAAGAAGACCCCTACAAGGGTTGGCCGCAGGGAATCTCTGATTTTGGAATACTACCTTTCGGAGATCCGGTGCCTAAGTCTGTTTCTATAAACGGACGTGCTGACCTTCCGTGTGATCAAGTCTAGAGTGGATCGAGATTTAGACTAACGACATCATTGATAAAGATAAATAAAATAAATAAGAAACAAAAGAGGTCCATAAATACTGCCTTGTGGCACTCCAGTCAAAACTCTGCTGGGGTCTGAGAGCCAGCCAGGTGAGCCATGGAGGGGGGTGGTAGCTTGTGGCCGCCCACAAAGCCCCCCCCCCCCCCCATAGATGTGTTCGGGGGGGGTGGGGGGGTACCCCCCCCACCAAATTGACAAATTTTCGCGACCCCCCCCCCCAGATTTTTCAGACTTTAGCTAGGCCCCCCCGATTTTTGGCCAAAAAGTGGCCAAAAATGGCAAAAAAATCGAAAATTTAGGGGTTTTTTGGGAAATTTGGCGGACCCCCCCCCACCCTCCGTCGGAACCCCCCCCCCCCCCAGATTTTTTGCCCAGCCACACCTATGCCCCCCCCCATAAATTGAGGCCTAAAATTTTGTACACCTTTGGGGGGATTGGCATAAGTGTAACGGGGATTTGGGGTGGCAGGGACCCCTCCCCCGCAATTTTGGAGGGGCACCCTATTTAGACCCCCACGATCTCCCACCGGGGTCGAGTCGAGACCCGCCCCCAGGAGGGGGAGGGAGGGGGTCGAAAAAGTCGATTTGGGGGGGGGTAAGAAAAATTTTCGAGGGGGAGATCGGCAAAAAATCGGTTTTTCGCTAAAAAACTGAAAAATTTTCTAAATTTTCAGTCATTTTTAAAGATTTTTAAGGTAATTAAGCGAATTTTAGTAATTTTTCGCTAATTTTTTGAAAATTTTCGAATGTTTGGCTAAAAATTTGCAAAATTCAGATAAGGGGTTGAAAATTTTTTGGGGGTTGGGGTCGGTCGATGGCCGATTTGGGCTTGGGCTTGGGGGGAGGCGTAGAAAAAATTTTTTAGGGGTGAGCCGGGTCCCGGGAGGGTCGGCGACATAGGTCAGGTGTGGCTGGGCAAAAAATCCTGGCATTTTTTTTAGGGTTTTGAAAGGGGGGGCTTCGCCCCCCCCCCTAGGGAGGGGGAAGTGGGGGGGGGGCTCCGAAAAGTGGGGGGGCGAGCCAAAAGTAAAACATACCGAAATTTTTAGCGAAAAATTAGCATTTTTAAGGTAAAAACGCAAAAAATCGCTGTTTTTAAGCTTAAAATGAGCTTATAAGTCAATAAATTAGCTAAAAATTGAGAAAATTTTTGAAAATTTGACCCCAAAAACCTTATTTTTTGACACTTTTGGGCGACCCCCAAAAAAGTGGGTGGGGGCTTGCCGAAAAGTGGGGGGGGGGGGGGAAAGTGGGGGGGGGGGGGGCTCCGAAAAGTGGAGGGGGGAACCGAAAAGTGGGGGGGGCCCCCCCCCCCCCCCCACTAAAAAAATGCCAGAAATCTGGGGGGGGGGGTTCCGACGGAGGGTGGGATTCCCAAATGACCCAGTTGACCCCCCCAAATTTTCGATTTTATGCCATTTTTGACCACTTTTGGGCCAAAAATCTGGGGGGGTAGCAAAAATCTGAAAATCTGGGGGGGGGTCGCGAAAATTTGTCATTTTGGGGGGTCCCCCCCACCCCCCCCAACACACCTATGGTCGGCGACCCCTCCATTTGGGGGAGGGGTCCCCCCACCCCACCCCCCCCCTAACACACCTATGGTCAATATTGAATTTAGAAGTCCATAAAACCGTTACAAACGTGTATAACGTAAACGCGATAATAAACACGTTAAGCCAAAAATTTTGGACTTTTGAAAAATTTTGCAAAATGAACCCTAAAAATGCCCAATTTTTGGCTAATTCCACTGGAAGCACTTCGCTGAGTAAAATCGCTGTAAATTGCTGCCTAAGTAAAGCCGTTGTAAAGTCATTGGAATCTTATGGTAAAACTGGATATAATCGTGGTGAATCCATTAAAAAATATTAAAATTTCATTAAAAATTCGTAGTAAATTCATGGTAAACTCGTTGTACCTTGCGCAGCAATTTACATCGATATTACTCAGCAAAGTTCTCCACTGCGACTCCCCCCCAAGCATAGTTTCCTTTGGGGGGCTGGGTTGGGGAGGTATGCCCCCCAAAATTTTCGACCAAATTTACCCCCGCCCCAGATTTTTTGGCTTATCCTCCCCCAACTTTTGGCTACCCCCCCCCCCCGAACCCTCCCCCAACGATTTTTGGACCCAAAAAGTTAGCTAAATTTGGTCGAAAAATGGACATTTTTTGAAAAATTTTTCTAAAATTTTGACCTAAAATCGCTTTAAAACGGTGCAAAAAAACGCCAAAAACGTTAATACCCCATCGGACCCAAAGTTCCAGGGTAACTATGCTCACAAGAGGGGGGGAGGCGGGGGCCACTAAAATTTTTTTGGGGGGGGGTTTGGAAAAATGGCTGGGATGGGCTAACCACCCCCCCCCCATAGGTGTGGCTGGCGAAAAAATTGGGGGTGGGGGTTTGAAAAAAGTAGGGTGGGGGGTTTGGCAAAAAAGGGGGAGGGGGGGGTCGAGAAAAAGTCGATTTGGGGGGAGGGGTAAGAAAATGTTACTTGTAATATATATAGTTTTTCTACTTTTTAAAGCGATTTTAAGCCAAAATTTGAGAAGTGGTTTTCAAAAATGACCATTATGTAATTGGCAAAATTTAGCTAATTTTAGCTCCCAAAAAGACCGCGGGGTTGGGTTTAATTGGGGGGTAGCCTAAAGTTGGGGGAGGGTAAGTCAAAAATTGAAGGGGAAAGGTGGTCGAAAATGTTGTGGAGGGGATACCCCTCCTCGGTGGAATTTCATTTCTAAAACGATAACAACAAACAGTATTTGCGTATACATACATACAGTAGTACTGCGTACAGGTTGTATATAATTATTCATTTCTCTGTTACGGTAAGAATCAATTTGAAGTTGTTTGCCCATCCTTACACAGTGTCTGTGCCATTTTATGATCAGTCTGCGGAGATTTGCGATAATTGTGATATGTTTATGGATTTTAATTTTGCTCTACATAACCACGAATGGTATATACCGTCGTTAAACTTTTGCGGAATGTAGAAATTGTAAATATGTAATTGCATGCACATATAATGATCATAATGGGTTAGAGTTGTTTTAGAAGTATATATAAATACGTAATTCAAATTGTTAGGGCAGCTATTTTATACGTAGTTTCTTCTTACGGTTGTTGGTATAGCCATGGGGTGAAAAAACCCACCCCTTTTTTTGGGGGGGGGGGAACCCACCCGCCTCCTGGGTCATGGGTTGGAGATATGAGCTCCAAAACATCGCAGCAGGAAGCGCGACTCTTTCTAACCTACGTATGCAAAGATCAAGTCATTTGGTTAACTCCTGCTCATTTTATGACATTTTGAAAATGACAACTACTTTTTGGTTCAACCATCCAAAATTTTACCAAAAGTTTGGACCGATGTAACTTTTGACTGGGTTGGGCTAGAAAAGTTTTGCAAATATTTGCAATGATGGCAACTCTTCCTCTTTGCACACAGCCAAAATTAGACCGATCCGCTGTCCCGTTGTTTGGCACACTGCCAAACGTGGCGGGGAAAAAACCCACTTTGGGGGGGGAAACCCACCCAAATTTTTTTGAAAAATTTTTAACAACTCAACACGGAAACAATTAGAGACTATAGCACGTTACTATCGAGCACGCTGCGTCATCCTATGCGGTCAGATTCGGACAATTTTGCTTACCTGGCTAGCTAGGTGCTAAAAACCTTAAATGTGCCATTTCGCTGCTGGAGAACCCAATACAGGTACAATTGTGGATTTTAACAGCCAATTCTACGTAAAAAACCATTCTCTACACGATAGAATAATAAGTTTTATCAAATTACATTGTTTTTAACATTTTTCAAAAATTGCCCTATGTTTTATGTGTTAAACTTTATGAAACCTGGCCAGTTGATGCAGCATTTTCAACGGCACATGAGATCTCAAAAAAGCTACTTAGATCGGGTTTTTTGGTTCATGCTAACTAAAAAGGGTTGAATTTTACATTGGAAGTGTCAGAATTGCGATAGAACAATTTTTAAGACCTGTGAGGGGTGGGTTTATTTTTCCCCCATTTGGGGTTTTCCCCCCATTGGGTTTTTCCCTCCGCTACTTTTTGCATTATACCGCTCTAACGGTACAACCTACAGAAGTGCAAATAGGCTTAAAAGAAAGTTCTAAGTACGCCAAGTACGATGGTATATAAAGTTCTCAGATAGCCCTTATAATAAAAAAGTTCCAGCCAAAATCCGAAAATTGTGGGTTTTCCCCCCATGGCTATATATACCAAGCGGTAGGTGGGTAGTCGTTTGATTTTCGCTGAAACTTTGGACTGGAGAACACAGCTCACATAGAAGATTCAAAATATTTTCTCCTATTATACGTATACATTCTGGAGCTTCTATGTACTTTCCAGAATCTTCTTAATAATTAATTGTGCCGTGACGGTTGAGTGGTTAGGGCGTTCGACTTTGGATCCGATAGTCCGAGGTTCTCACAAGGCTTTCACAAATTTCCTTGAGCAAGGGACTAAGCAAATATCGGTCCGCCGCGGGCTCTAGCTAACCCACCTATCCGTAGAGCGTCGGAGCGTTCATCCGAAAGTCGTGGGTTCGAATCCCACCCGAGGCCCGAATTTTTCGGGTCTCAGGTGCTGAAGTGGCAATTTCAATTCTTACATTACATCTGACTTTCACAGCCAGGAAGCTTGAGGACACCAGAGTGTACCTCGCCCTGGATCATGTGTTTGTCCGCGTTGTATAACGCATTATTAATTCATTGTCACTTCAGTTTGGATACGAACTCCTTCTAGCTTGGTTCGACTGTAGCCTCCTCGGTAGCTCAGTTGGCAGAGCGTCGGAGCGTTCATCCGAAAGTCGTGGGTTCGAATCCCACCCAAGGCCCGAATTTTTCGGGTCTCAGGTGCTGAAGTGGCAATTTCAATTCTTACATTACATCTGACTTTCACACCCAGGAAGCTTGAGGACACCAGAGTGTACCACGCCCTGGATCATGTGTTTGTCCGCGTTGTATAACGCATTATTAATTCATTGTCACTTCAGTTTGGATACGAACTCTTTCTAGCTTGGTTCGACTGTAGCCTCCTCGGTAGCTCAGTTGGCAGAGCGTCGGAGCGTTCATCCGAAAGTCGTGGGTTCGAATCCCGCCCGAGGCCCGAATGTTTCGGGTCTCAGGTGCTGAAGTGGCAATTTCAATTCTTACATCCATCCTTAATTGATCGGTAAATGGCTACCACAAATGTGGGAAGGTAACGGGTGACTGTGTAGGGCATCTGCCTTGAGGTTATGGTTGCATTTCATTCGAGATGACCCTCCTGGCTCAAGGGCAATAAAACCAGGGATGTGCAAAATTTGGCGAAAACCGCTATTTCGTCGTGATATGTTGCCTTTTTCGCCAATTTGTAAACTTCGTCGTGCTTTCCGTGAAATGTATACGTATATATATATATATATATATATATATTAGGGATCGACCGGAACTCCAAAAAACCGGAACCGGAACCGGAACTGGCTTTAAAAAACCGGAACCGGAACCAGCTCTTTAACACTACAAAAATCGAAAATTTTTTCTGACGTTTTGGACAATTTTTTCACGATTTTTCGCTTTTTGTAGCTACTACAACATTGTAATAGCTTTCTAAAATTGTATTTTGTATATTATATATTTCAATGCACGAACACGAAACTTGCAATTTATTATGAGAATTTTGTCTTATTATATAGTTAACTTTTTGTAATTACAAAAAATTTAAAACATTAATTTGTATATACACGGTATGAATAAATTATGAACATATTGTCTATATATCTTTATGATTATTCGAGCACATGCTCGACAAAAGGTTTTATCTACTTTATGAAATCGAATTTCGATGAATGAGTTAATCGAATGCAATTTGACTTCTAAAGGATATTTACTGGCAGGCAAATAAAATTAATTTCTTAGTTAAACTGAATATTAAATTAATTTAAATAAATTGGTAGAAATTGATTCCACGAAATGCATGCGAGCGAGCTTTCGGCAAAGTAAGCCAGAAACATGTTTAGTTTTTATCTGAGTTGCCTGACAATTTCTAGTCATAATTAGAAATTATATATATACGACTTTACTAGAGCTCCAAGAAAAGTTTCAGCATTTTCAAAACAAAATTGTCGCGAATATAACGAGCTTTTATTCTCTTTGTAGTCAATAGATAAATTAAAATAATTTTTCTGAAAATTACTGTTCCCGTAATTTATATACTATAAGATTTGACTGTATCTGGCTATGAATTTAGATAGCATCAGCTTCGAAAATTGGACTTGTCTGGAATATCAAGTTTTAAATTTTGGGTGACCTGAACTAGTAATTAATAACTAAATAATTACTTTACGTATTATTAGTTTCCTGAGTAAAAGGTGAATCTTTGCACTTTTCTGCAGATCTTTTGTCGCTGATTGCAATATATAACCTTTTACCATTAAACATATAAGAACAGTAAAGTATTTTTCACAAGTTTCAAAAAATTTGAATTAAACTTAAATTCTTCTAGCGGCATTTCTCTTTTTTGGCTAGCTTCATCTGCATTTTCAAATTTATATAATGACATTTCTTCAAATAATTAAAAACCCTTCTATTTGTTCCATCCATAATTTTTTAATATTTTTGTTGCACTCTGCACTATATATATTTATATACAAAACAAACAGCGAAAAGCTTATTGCCTACTATTTAAACAATAGTTGAGCTAAAACTGACATCTAATTATGCAACTGTGCACTAATCTTTGAAATAGCATAGGTTTACGCCAAGGCTTCAATATATTCCAATTTAGCAAAATTAATAGTTTTAAAGTATCTATCAAAAAGCTAATAGCAATCAAATCGGCGGGCTTGTGCTCTATTTTCAATTTCTAAATTATATTTAAGTGCGTAATATTTTGATCATATACGTAATTAATATTCATAATAATAAATTAACGATAAGGTACTAAATAATTATTAATAAATCTAAACATTCCAAGTTAAGTATATAATGCAATAGCGCCGCAGGCAAAAATTTTTGAGAAAATAATATTCTGGTTACAAGAGATTCGCGATTTTTTCAAAACGTTAAAAGAAATTTTACAAAATTTCTGAAAATTTTAATAAAATTTCACTTTTGATAATACGATAAAATTGGTTCCGGTTCCGGTACGTTTTCAAAAACAGGAACCGGAACCGGAACCAAAAAGTACCGGAACCGGAACCGGAACCGGAATTCCGGTCGATCCCTAATATATATATCAGTGGCGCACCTAGACTTTTCTGACAGGGGGGGCGGCGCCAAAGTTGTAACTTTTCTTTTCAAATTTATGTATTTCTACACGTTATATTATATATATATATATACAAGTTTTACTTTGAGAACAAGCATGTAAGTTGTTTTCATTGCTTGAGGTAGTTAAATAGAATTAAACATTCACATAAACGTGAAAGCAGGGGGTCTGGGGGGCGCTGCCCCCCATAAGTTGAGAATTTTTTTGCCTTCTAGACATGAAAGCAATTTTTTCTGATCACTTTTCAGGCTGGCGCCATTGTTTCACCAGACATATAAGGTATGCAACTCAAACTGTCAAACTAAGCAACGCAACGTAACTATGATAAAACGGGGGTGGTCTGGGGACAGTAGCCCCCAGCTAAAAGCTAGAGCTCTTTTTAAAAGTAGCACCAGTTTAGAAATTTTTAGAACCATCTTGTGGAAAGCGGAAACAAAAGCATTTGTGTTTGCATTTTCAAATTGCAATTTTAAATTCAAATTGCATTGCAATTGAAGAAATTTACAATTTTTGAACATTTCGTCAAATATATATTGCTAATTTTTCATTGCTTTGTCTGCAATGTAAACGGATATCCGGATATCCAAATATTCCTATCACTAGACATTCTAGCTCGGCTACAATGGAAACATATACATAGAAATACGCGAATAGAAATACACACATAATAATAAGGCGCAAATTTTTTTGGAAATGTTTTCAAAAAAGTATCTGAAACACGTTTAATTTTCATCTGAGACAACTGAAAATTTCTACTCAAGGACTAAATTTTTGTGGAACTTTACATTTTCAAAGAATTTTCAAAAAAGTGAGGAATTTCGCAGTTTTTTCGTAAAAAAGACAGCAGCCACCACCCCACCCCATATGCTATCCTCAAACTGCACAAAAAATGGTTAATTCGCGCCGAAGGTGCGAAAATTTTTGTTTTTTCTGCTTTTCCTCCTTTCTGCATCTAAATTTTTCGGACCTCCTAAACCTGACCGGGGGGGCGCCCCCCCCCCCCGCCCCCCCCCTTGGGTGCGCCCCTGATATATATATATATATATATATATATATATATATATATATATATATATATATCCGGCATATATACATAAACATAATATACACACGTTTCAGGTAATCTCCTAAGTTTGGATTTAACGTCAGGTGGTAGGGATGACGGCGGCAGTGATAGGTTGAAACGAGCTGTGGATAAAGTTAAACTTTTGGAGCAGGAAAATGCCGAGCTAAAAAGCCGTCTTTTGAAAAGGTACGTATATATATATGTATGTATTAATTTTTAGAAGTTGTGTAGAATTGCTTTGGTTTATGATATCTTTGTATATATTTGCAATTTTCTGTTTAACTAGTGTAAAAAGTTGAAGTCAGGATTGAGAAATGAAGTGTCCTTGGCGGTGGTCAAAGCAGCAAGTTTCGCATCTCTGGTTGCCAGAGAAACGGTTTTTTGTGCCCAGGAGTGTGTCCAGATACAAATTTTCTTAGCTGGGCACAAGCTAGACACAGCCAATTTTTTTACAGAAACGTGTCCAAAAAAAATTGCTGAGCATCCTAAATCTTAAAAAAAGCTGTAGCTTTTCTGGGAGGCTGCCGCCCCCACCAGAGCCCCCGCTCTTATCCTTATGCATACGTATGTTTCTCCGTTAGACTTTGGTAAACGCGACGCTGCTAGCCCCACGCCCCCTACATTGTCGTACACATCTTAACCGTGAAAATGCCGGTTGCTCAGGTGGCTTGATTCCCTATGCTGGCTGAGAAAAGCTGGTTTCAATCTGTCACGTTATGTCGAAAGTCACGAAATAGAAAATTTTCTCAGCTTCTGGGGGACTCCGCCACCCAGAGCCCCCGAAAAATTTTTGCGTTCCCCCTCTCGAAAATTTTTCTGGCTGCGCTAGCACTCTGAGCAGTAAACAACTTCGCATAACAATAAATTTTGTTCCTACACACTAAAATAACGAGTTATATAATACCATTTATATATCTTTGCGCTGTGCGAAATTTTAGTTTCTGGACACAAACAAAATTAGCTGGACACAAGGTGGACACAGTCCCGATTTTCAGACAAAGCCATAAAGAGGCAAGCAGCATTCCCTAACATAGATACCTGTTTATAATATTATGATTTCATCCTTTCTGAGTTGCAGATATTATCTAACACAACCCTTTCATAGCACACTCTTGACGAATTTTAAACACATTTCTTGCTATAAGATGTGGGCAAAGGACGGAAACCTCCGAGGGAAACTAAACTGTATCAGTTAGAAACTTAGTTGACGATGTAGCTTGCCTTTTAAGCATAGTCTCATATTATTGTTCGTGATTGTTTTCGTTTCAGCTTCATTCGAACGAATAATGCAAGCACAGGTTAGTTGTACATATTGTATAGCTCGGCGGGGAAAGAAAACCCACACTCTGAAATGCGGGAAAAGAAAACCCATCAGCAGCCTGAGTCAGCCATAATATGAGCTTGACCGGGTTTTGATAGCCTGTCTTAAAGAGCGTCCAAAACTGCCCTAGAAGGTGTATTATATTAGCCTCTGGTGCTTCACAGCAAATGTTTTGGGACTTTTAATATTTTGACATTTTTGGTCCCAACATGTGGGTCAGACATGGTCAACTTTGGTGTGTCACCCTAGGCCAAAACAGATTATAGTTATGCAGAGGATATATCTAAAACTTAAGCGAAGTCATATGCTATTTGGTTCTAGTGCCTGTGTTGCAACCTGGGGTTACCTTAACTCGGCGGAAAAAGAAAACCCATTTGCGGGAAAAGAAAACCCAATTTTCAAAATATAATATTTTTCAAACCGTTAGCAACAAAGGTCAAACTAACACTTAAATTTGTTTAATGGAGCCTCTAGATTAATTTGATGTAGGCTTTACCTCGCACCATTTCGTTGTGTGTTGCCCAGATGATCAAAATCTGGCATGGTGCCCATTTGAAGCCAAGTTTGTAAATTTAACAAAATTTTGCTTATTTCTACGTTAAAATGGGTCTAGTTTGGCTCAAAATACAATAAAAGCTTGCTTTCAATACGACAGCATGTTCCAACCGCAGAAAATGGGCAACGTAAAAAATCAGTATACATCCGGTAGAAATCCCGTTCAAATAAGTTTTTAAAAATCTTATGTCGTAAACGCAGGCAAATTTTTGGATATTTGTGAAACTTACTTGGAGTCAGTGGCGCATATACGAAATTTTTTCAGGAGGGGCGGACCTAAAAAAATTGGGGGGTCTGAGGGCGAAGCCCACCAGAAGTTGAAAAATGATTGAAAACAAGATTGAAAATGGAAAAATAAGCGTAAATTAAGCAAAAGACTAATAAATTCCGCTCTGAAGGCGCGAAAATGTTTGAAAATGTTAACAAAAGTCGCTATTGAAAGGTTTAAAACGCTGAAATAAGGGTAAATTAAGCAACAATTAAGGTGCTGGTATCGTTTTGTGCAGTGCTTTTGTGCGTATTTTTTGAAACGCCATAACTTTCGCAATTTTGTGAGTTGGAAAGAGCTTTATACATCATTTTAAAGCTTATAATCTGCAGATTCTCATGAGAGTACGAAACTAGTAAAATTTCGCAAAAAATAGCTAAAACTTTCTGACATATATACTGACATCTGACAGACCAAAAATTTTTGAACATCGATTTCTCAAAACTGTGGAATCGGCCAAAATTTTTTCTTGTGCTGTCATATAAAGGACATGTGGGCCGAGGGACATTTTTTTGGATTTGGCTCAGCAGGTCTTAACGTTCAAGAAAATCCATTAAATGTGCGGTGACACGAAATTTCGTAACTTTGCATTGAGTTTTCTCGCAACTGGAGATGTTTTAGCTCAAACCAAGAAAAATGTCCCTCCGCAATAGTGCGAATTTTCATTCTGGCAAAGATCACGCGAATCCATTGGGTAGTTTTTGAGAAATCGATGTTCAAAACAAAATAATCGCAGTTTTGCCAAAATGGTTTTTTGGCCAAATCTCTAGCTTAGAGCAACAAACTCCGGCTAACAGGCATTGATAAAATGTGCAATAAGACTGTGTATCGATAGAGTATAAATAAACCAAAATTATCCGTACGATTTGGCAGTAATTTTGAAAAAAACTGATTTTCTCGAAAACGGCCATTTTTGAACCCCAAAATTCGTTTTTTGCTTATACTGACTTAACCCCTAGAGATAGCTCAAAAGTTGTAAAAGCAAAAATGTTCATTTTTATGCCCTCTTTCCAGCCATACCAACCAATCTGGTGTCTCGACTATGTGCTGAGAGAATATTAATGGCAAAAACCAAAAATTTCTTATCTCTGCACCTAAAAATGCGGGACTGGTCCCAGAATGTTAAAGAGCACCGAAATAGTATATTTGGAAAGTTTCATCCACTTTCATAAAGAAGTAAAGCCTATAGGGTCAAATTTACACAAAGCGATACCAGCACCTTAAGTACATTTCGCGCCGAAGGCGCGAAAATTTTTGAATATTTATGCCCGCGCTACGCGCGGACAATAAAAGTTTTCCTTTACGTCTGGTTTGGGGGGGGGGCGGCCGCCCCCCCGCCCCCCCCCTCAGTGCGCCCTGCGCCCTCATTTCCGCTGCGCTATTCTTTTTGTGTTTGTTGTTTCAATTTGTGTTGTTATTTGATGTGCGTAATATTTTAAGGTAGTGGCATCGTTTACCGTATTTTAAAGGCTAACTTTACAAGAACCAAAAATGCTCCTTCGTCGCATGTAAAATACATATGAGTACTCTCAGGCAGGTTGTACAAACACGGAAACTAGCCTGTAAAATGCATATGAGTGGCGTTGAGGTTGTAAATTAAGGAAAACAAGTTGCAACGGCTTAACATATGAGCCTGTCCTACAACGAGGCTCATATTGGCGTACGTATGTCATAATATAATTTGTCGATATTTGACCTTCATATAAATAGCACGTAAAGCTTTTCATTACAAAATTGTCCTTCACACACCTTGTCGCTGAGACACTGTGCATACGCATTATACGGCATGCCACTCTGCGCTCTGACTCAGAGCCATGTGGGGAAAGCATTACGTATGTGAGAGTAGTGTGTCATAGTGTTCCGAGAATACAGTAGGTGTACTATAGTGCTTCCGGAAATAGTAGGTGCCACGGTGTTTCGGGAAACATCAGCTTGCATGTACAGTTAAACTTGAGGTGTCGCAGTTCACTTCGTTCTGTCCATTTCTTTCAAGCCACAATGTTAACATGTTATGTCTATTCATTCGTTTTTTCTTTAATATGATGACCTGATGATCTTTAAGAAGGCTACTGTGACGCCAATATGAGCCTCGTTGTAGGACAGGCTCATATGTTAAGCCGTTGCAACTTGTTTTCCTTAATTTACAACCTCAACGCCACTCATATGCATTTTACAGGCTAGTTTCCGTGTTTGTACAACCTGCCTGAGAGTACTCATATGTATTTTACATGCGACGAAGGAGCATTTTTGGTTCTTGTTTTCCATTCTTTTACATATGTATATATGCGCAAAAAAGAACCAACATAATATATTTCCGAACACCATGCGCAAGCAGATACTATTTTGACCACTTTTGGAAAACTTCACATTTGACCCAAAATCGCCTAAGTCCCCACCCCACCACAGCACTCTACAGCCACTTTGAGCATGCAATTCTATGATAAAAATTGCAGCTCACTTATGGCTTTCATTGGGTACCAAATTTGACCACTTTTTAAAAATTTCATTTTTGACCGAAAATCGCCTAAGTCCCCACCCCACCCCACCACAGCACTCTACAGCCACTTTGAGCATGCAATTCTATGACAAAAGTTGCTCAGCTCACTTAGGGCTTTCACTTGGTACCAAATTTGACCACTTTTGAAAAATTTCATTTTTGACCGAAAATCGCCTAAGTCCCCACCCCACCCCACCGCAGCACTCTACAGTCACTTTGGGTATGCAATTCTATGACAAAAGTTGCTCAGCTCACTTAGGGCTTTCACTTGGTACCAAATTTGACCACTTTTGAAAAATTTCATTTTTGACCGAAAATCGCCTAAGTCCCCACCCCACCCCACCGCAGCACTCTACAGTCACTTTGGGTATGCAGTTCTATGACAAAAGTTGCTCAGTTCGATGCGGGCTTTCACTTGGTACCAAATTTGACCACTTTTTAAAAATTTCATTTTTGACCGAAAATCGCCTAAGTCCCCACCCCACCCCACCACAGCACTCTACAGCCACTTTGAGCATGCAATTCTATGACAAAAGTTGCTCACCTCACTTAGGGCTTTCATTTGGTACCAAATTTGACCACTTTTTAAAAATTTCATTTTTGACCGAAAATCGTCTAAGTCCCCACCCCACCCCACCACAGCACTCTACAGCCACTTTGAGCATGCAATTCTATGACAAAAGTTGCTCAGCTCACTTAGGGCTTTCATTTGATACCAAATTTGACCACTTTTGAAAAATTTCATTTTGGACCACCTGACCCCTTACCGACCTGACCCCTCTGACGGTCAAGTGGAGCTAGCCCAGCAAAATGGGTGCGTTGCACAGCAAAACGGACACCGGAAATTAGCTGGGCGCACCAGAAAACCCGTATAGAGAAAGTTTTGAGAGGCCAAGTAGAGCCTAGTATGGACATCCAGGAAACGGTTGCCGACATGACCCTCCAGACGACAAAGTGGAACCAGCCCAGCAAGATGGATGAGTCGGTCGGCAAAACGGACACCGGATATGAGCTGGGCGCACCAGAAAACCCATATAGAGAAAGTTTTGAGAGGCCAAGTAGAGCCTAGTATGGACCTCCAGGAAACGGTTGCCGACATGACCCTCCAGACGGCAAAGTGGAACCAGCCCAGCAACTTGGGTCGGTCGGGCAGAAAAACTGATAGCGGGAATCGATTCTCCGTCCGCAAAAACCTTTGTATGCAAGATTTGAGGCTTCCAGGTCGCAAAATAAGCGAAAAAACTAAGTTCAAAGTTGGACCCAAAATTCACCAACTTTGGCAGGCCAGTACCCAAAAATTACGCTCAGGACCGGAAAATCATATAGCAATTGAACGACCCTGATATGTGTCCTATTCAGCCATATAGGCAGTATTGCCCCATATATAGCCCAGTCTGACTTATTACGGCGCCTTTGAAGCATACTTTTTGGCCATTTTAACGTTTTGGCCGACTTTGGCCCCCCGCCAAAAATTTTTTCCGGCTCTGGGAGGCATAAAAACTAGCCTATCGGCTTATTTTTGTTGCGTACTCCAAGAATATATATGGTTTTCATAGGCAAAAATTTTTCTATCTGTTGTTATTAAAGCTACAAAACCCCCTTACCAGACGTCAAAGCGGAGAACCGGAAAAAAAAACATCACTCTCGTAAGCGATTTTTGGCGCAACTTTTTAACGGAAAGTGGTACGGGGATGAAACTTCGCACACATACTAAACTCGACACGTACAATTTTTTGCGCACATAATCTGCGCAGGATCTGCGCAGGAATCTGCGCAGCTTCTGCGCAGCCTTGTTTTACACGGTCATTCGACCATTTTCACTCATATTATAGCTTTTAATCGTGTATGAAAAATTTTTTATTTTGACCAAAATTCAATATTTGACGATAAACGGTGATAACGAGTTTTTCAATTTTTTAGTAGTTTTCGAATTTTTTACCATTATTAATATAAGTGGACACAATCCAGACTAGAAACTGAAAAAATTTAAAAAATTAAATTTTTAAAATTTTTTAAGCTCGAACCAGACTACTTTCGGCGAGCGGACAGCGTGCAGCTGTATCTGCTCCGCCGAAAATCTAAATTTACAAGAAAATGGAATTTTTCGTTTGTCACTCATTGATGCACATTTAATGATTGGGGATAACTGGCAAATTAAAATAATCCATAATAGCAACATTGAGACTTATTCTAGTGGGGGGGGAGTAAAATTACGAAGGGGGAATAGAAATAAAATAACGCTATTCGCCCCCCTCCTCACAACTTCCAATGTATCCGTAAACTTTTATGGAAATAAATAACTCCGCCCCACTCGTTTTCTTCCTCCCCCAACCAGTCTGTTTCGCTATTTTACGATAACAAAATCATCAATCCTTTTTGGTCACTGCTGCGCGTTTGTAATGGCAAGCTAGCACTTAGCTAAGCAACAATTATGTTGATTGTTAAATAGTGAAGGAATTTTATGTTTTAAACAAGGTTTTCCTCACATTTCGAATAATATTCTGTTTTCAAATTTGACGTACGAATTGACCAAAACCTATTACAGAGTCATTTTCCTAGTTTTCCGTTTAAGTCAAGAACAACTGAGATATCGCTTGTTGAATTTTGAAAAATAGCGTCAGTATGCGTTTTTGGGTTGCCGCTTTTTACACAAAAAAGGCAACCCTTTCATCTGGGTATGTCCCTTTATTATTGGGTTGCCGCTTTTTCACAAAAAGGCAACCCTTTCATCTGGGTATGTCCGTTTTTATTATTATTCTCGTGACCACCCCCTGTCCCCCCCCTCTAACTGTTGATTGGGTGGACCGATTGGGCTGAAATTTTCACGGGGGGTTGGGGGTAGGGTGAAGTGTTGACTGAAGCGCGGGGAGCCCCGGGGGAGCAAGGTTGCTCCCGGAGCAGCCCCGTGAGTAAAAATGAGTAAAATAAAAAAGTTGTCCAAATGAGCTAATTTTAGTATCATTCGAAAGCTCTCGGCGAGTAATGAAAAAGTTGTAATTGGGTCAAGGCCTGAAAATGCACTCATTTTGAGTTATGAGACGAAAAATGGTCAAAAAATGGCCAAAAAAAGGCAAAATGGTTCAAAATTGAAAGTTCTCGGATCGGGCTCATTTCGGTGTCATTCGAAAGCTCTCATTGAGTACATAAAAAGTTGTAATAGGGCCAAGCCGCCAAAATGTACGAAAATTGAGTTACGGAGCTTCAAAGGGGTCAAAAATGGTAAAAATCGACCAAAATGACCAAAAATCTAAACAACTCTTAATATGGTCAATATGGTACTCTAATGAGAGCTCTCGATAGGGACTACACGAATCAGACAATACTGGGCCACGGAGGTGCCTCCTTTGGGAGATATCGCTATATATAAACGGAAAAAGCCGCGGCAACCCATTCTCGCTACTTCGCTAGTTATTCATCATCTCGTGACCACACCTGTCCCCCCCTCTAACTTTTGATAGGGTGGCCCGATTGCTGAAATTTTTCGGGGGTGTTGGGGGTGGGGTGAAGTGTTGACTGAAGCGCGGGCAGTCCGATATTTCACGGATTCCGGGAATGGCGAATCCCGGAATTTTTTAGAATGGTAAGGGGGGACCAAGGGAAACGTAAGAATTTTTTGTCTCGGATTTTGCTTAAAATTCGGTCATAGGGTAATTCGATAGCGCTGATTTCGAAACTGAAATAGAAATTTCCGGAAAATTTATATACGGATTTCGAGATATTGAACCCGGAAAATTCCGGATTTTAAAAAATTTCTCCGAAAGTGGTCGATATGGTGCTAAAATGAAAGAGCTCGTCGAGCTGAACAACTTTCCTTCTTGCGACATCTTCCGGAAATGTGCCTAGCGAAAGTTATGGCCGAAAAACTGAAAATCCGGGAATTCACGAAAATCCGGATTTTAAAAAATGTCTTCAAAAGTGGTCGATATGGTACTCAAATGAAAGAGCTCGTCGAGCTGAACAACTTTCCTTCTTGCGACATCTTCCGAAAATGTGCCTAGCGAAAGTTATGGCCGAAAAACTGAAAATCCGGGAATTCACGAAAATCCGGATTTTTAAAACTTTTTCCGAAAGTGGTCGATATGGTACTCAAATGAAAGAGCTCGTCGAGCTGAACAACTTCTCTGCTTGCGGCATTTTCCGGAAATGCGTCTAGCGAAAGTTACGACCAAAATACTGTTGCATTCTTCTGATAGAGACCCGTGTCTATAAGGGAAAAAGCAGCGGCAACCCATTCTCGCTACTTCGCTAGTTGGTAGTTTTCTTTCGACATGCTAAACAGTAACTAAAATGCTGAAAAATGACCCTCGGCAAGAAATTTCTGTCTTCGCATACGAAATTTCAGCTCTCTAACTTAATATAATCGAAAGTAATCCTTGTTCAAAATTTCATTTTAATTTTTCAAATTGTGAGCTACCGCCCAATAATGAAAGCTACATTTTGTAAGAATATGCAAGTTTTTGGTTATTTAATGCTTTAAAGAGGTGAAATATATAGGTTGCCGTTACAAATTTTTCAGTCTACACGAGTGCGGTAAACGATACCACCACCTTAACTCATTGAACGAAACGAATGAATGATAGTTTTAGGGAACCAACTACGTGCTGCTGTTTTTTTAAGTTACTGTTTCTGTTACGCTGCTTCTAGACTTGTAGGATAACTCACCTTTTGTTTTTAGTTTTAAGTGAGATGTAAGTTTGTTTGGACATTTTTGCAAAAAATGACTTTATCCCTGTCACTGTTCTTCACTGTATTATTATAAGATTGGTTTCCATTTCTGCTCCTAGGTTATTGCTTGGCCGGAAATTTGCTTTTAGGAAGCAACTGTAATGGCTTTTCAACAGATGCAACGGTGGCGGGGCACAGACAGGTGGAAATTGGTCTGACAGAATTGGGATTTTATGTCCGATCGGAATTGGGAAAATTGCGGAAGTCATCACAGATTCCCACTGAACTGTCCAAGCACTTGGAATATGTTCAGAACCGAATTGGTGAAGAAAAAAGGTGTTTTGCGTGGTTTTTGCTTTTTTCTTCTAAAGTTATTTTTCTAAAGTTAGTGCATAATGTTGCATAATATGCTAGGTTACTTGTACATGTACGTTGCAGTTTCTAAAGTGTGAACTTACTTACGTACTTATAATGTTATGCGACTGAACACGATTAGTGGTAGGGTATTTTTTCGAGGGGGGCATTGCCTGGCTCGACAGCTGATGATGTCCAACTACATGCCAACATTATGTGCCCTTTATGCTTTTAGATTATTGCTGAATGAAGTTCTAACTTTAAATAGACTAGACTGCGCGAGCCGATGGGCTCAGATACAGAATATGTCACGGATCTTAGAGAAACGATTGGATGCTCTCCAAAATCCTAGTGACTGTGCTCAATCCAAAAAGCTCCTGTGCCATTTAAATAAGGGTTGTGGTTTTGGCTGCCAAATCCATCATGTTGTGTATTGTCTGATGGTTGCATATGGAACAGGGGTTAGTCCAGTGCAGTGCATTAATGTTGTTATAGCTACCGGTTATCTAAAACGGTTGATTCAAATGGTTAAAATGTTAACAGGTAATCTAGTAGCACTAAACTGGGCCTTTTCTACTTGGCGACAGGGTCCGGCCAACCGCCAGATTTGGGTTTCTTTTTTTTGGGCAGTCTCTTTTCTCACATATCTTGAGTTGTCCGTGCCTACTGTTAAATTTTAGTGTGTTTTGTTCTAAGTCAAAAAATCTTCCAGTGTCGTAGGAATTTTTTGGCCTAGAATTGGCAGGTCTTGTACCCAAACGGGACCTTTCAGTTTAGTTATAAGGTGACCCCTGGAGAGAACTTCAACCTACAGAAGGTTATAGGGTGCCGGTGTTTATCTCTGGATTCACAGCCCGGGGCCAGGAGCGACAACTCTAATGTTGGCTGCATCTGTGGAAGGGGGGGCATTCCTGCATCAGGCATGTCGCTTAGAACACAGACTCCTGTTAGCTTCCCACCCACTTACCGACCGGTTAAGGATAGACAGCTGGGTTGGCTGGAGCCCACGGCGAACCGTTTAGGTTATATACCTAACAGCATAAGCTTTAGCAATTGTAAATCACTTCCTACTTTTGGCCTTTCCCACTCCGCTGGTGGGAAATCCCGACCCTACTTATTTCGCTTTGAAAATGTCCAGCTGCTTTCTGGTACCAAATTTACGTGTTAGGTTAATGTATGATTACATGGATCTGTTGCTTTCATGTTGTCACTGATGCTTTTGTTTGTATATAGGTGATTTAAAAGAGCATTGAGTGGTTTATAACATTGTTTGCTTAACCTTTGTTGGTCACTAAATCGCCTTTGCTTCGCTTTAGAGGACTATGATTCTGAACTCAAAAAATTGGCGATATTCGTCAAGCGGGTGGGAATCAGTCTTTCATCCTGTGAGTAACTCTTGCTTAACTGTGGATGGATTGGCTCAGCCATGGAAAGGTATTTCGACTTGAGTTTATAATATATCCGAAGATTTTGCAATTTTGCATTGTTTCTGTTGTTTTGGCAGAGTAGCCATGTCTGTATGGCCCTATATTTGTAAAGATTAAACGGATTAGATTAGCTTGGTTTTTTAGTGGGGGGGGGCGGCTGGTTGGCATCCCCCACTTTTTGGGTTCCCAACTCGAGTCCTTCCCCTAAGTCGGCCCCTAACTTGACCCTTTTTTGGGCTTCCCTAAACACGATAAGGTGCCTAGAAAATGCCAGTTTTTAAGGATTCTTGGTCAAAAAGCTTTCCGGCTTCATCTGAATTTTTTGAGCACTTACCATATTTAGTTATAGCAATATATATACAAGAATAAAAATGCTCCGGTGGAGCATGAAAAATGCAATATGGTTGACATTCGGTTGTAAATGGACAGAGGACTAGGTTTTAAAACGTTAATATGGGAGGGACAGGTTGTAAATGCCAGGAGGTTAAAAGCGCACTAATATGGACCAGCTTCGCTGAACAACCCATATTCGCGAAAACTGCCAGAGTTTCTACCGGCTGCTGCTTGCTGTTGCTATAAGCAGTTCTTCAGAAAATCGTACGATTTGTCAGCATGACCTTGCAAGTATATACGTATATGTAAATAGTCTTGCTCCTTATTAAACAACTTAATAATACACGTACATAATGTCAACTGCCTTTCGCATCAACTTAATACAAGATTCTGCGCTGACAGTGCAGAAAAAACACCTTGAACACCTTTCTACCAGAACTGCATTGTTTATTTGGAATAAGCTTAATATTTCAAAATCGTCCCGCTTGCTTTGAAAGCTGAAGAATGTAGATCTAACTAGTATGTCATGTGGAGTGGAGCATGAGTGACCGCGAATATGGGTTGTTCAACGAAGCTGGTCCATATTTGTGCGCTTTTAACCTAGTCCTCCTGGCATTTACAACCTGTCCCTCCCATATTAACGTTTTAAAACCTAGTCCTCTGTCCATTTACAACCGAATGTCACCCATATTGCATTTTTCATGCTCCACCGGAGCATTTTTATTCTTGTCCTATTTCATTTTTAAGGTTCTCAGTAAAAAGCAGAAACGTTAAAGCTGTGTGAAAGAAACTTTAAAAATTCCGCCAATCATTAATCGTCAACCGAAAATACAGAACAAAGAAGCTTGAAAAGTTCCAAGTTCTTCCTTTTCCTCTATTTTGACAGAAATTCAACATCCAGTACCCATGGCTGCAATAGTTTTAGTTGCTGTATATAGCATATAGCACTCTACTGCAGTGCAACCAAATGCAAACTTTACTGTCAGTGAAGGAGACTCATAAAACACAATTTGCAATGCTCTTCCGTACTTGAATACTAAATTTCGGACGATTGCAACTTACCTGTAGCTAGTTATAGGCCGTGCTGTACTTCAGCAGCACTCTACTGCAGCGCAGCCAGATGCAAACGTTACTGTCGGTAAAGGAAACTCATACGGCACGATTTGCAATGCTCTGCCGCACGTCTGTGCAAAATTTCGGACGATTGCAACTCATCTGTAGCTAGTTATAGGCCGTGCTGTACTTCAGCAGCACTCTACTGCAGCGCAACCAGATGCAAACTTTACTGCCAGTGAGGGAAACTCATACGGCACGATTTGCAATGCTCTGCCGCACTTGTATGCAAAATTTCGGACGATTGCAACTTACCTGTGGCTAGTTATAGGCCGTGCTGTGCTTCCGCAGCACTCTACTGCAGCGCAGCCACATAGTAACATCGTAATAAGTATACGAAACGTATCTATAATAGTTTGTCATGTCCTAAGCTATCTGCATGCCGAATTTCAAATACCAGTGACGAATGAATAACTTGTTATCGACGGTGCTGTGTTTGGGGGCAGCACATACAGCACGGTGGAAGCTAGAGAGTAACACCAACTAACATAGCTACAGTTCCCCCTTACTACAGACATAATTTTCACCAAGTTTCATATGTTTAGTCCTTTACAGTAAGTCTACAGACAGCGTGCTACGGTGTCTGCATAATAGTACAGCACGATAGCAGCATCGCACAGAGCTGCGACTATGCTCATCGTGTTCAGCGACCCCGATAACCCTTACATGCGTCCCACTATATGGCCCAAAACAGCATATTTAGGCCTATTTTTGACTATTTTCTGTGGAGTTGGGACTTAGAAATTTTCCGAAAATAGCTATTTGGCCGGACCAACTTTGGGCCGGCCGCCAGAACGATCCTGGCCAGATATCAAAAATCGCCCTCGTTAGGACATATAAACCCTTCCGTAGATCCCTATGCAACAAACCACGTCTCTCTAGCGTCTTCCCTGAGTCCTGTAGCTTTGACAAAAAATTGGCCATTTTTGGCCATTTTAGCGCCAAGTCCACTTTTGGCCGGCCGTACAGATGGCTGGCCGGGCCGGACAGCGAAAAAATATCAAAAAGGTTCACTTTCGGGGTATATACGTTCAGAAAAACCAAACTTTACCTGCTGAAAATGCCCAGATCGTTCTAACACTCCGACAGAAAATTTCATTTTTCCAAGCGTGACTTACACGGAAAAAAACAAACGGACCTAACTTGTCCGGAAGCGAAAATTTTCAAAGTTGGAAATTTTGACCAAAACTTTTTTGCGACTTGTAGTACTCGTCGTGTAGATTCCAACGATACCAAAATTGTCCAGTTTGGTTGAGTATTTAGCTGGTACGGAGCTCGAACGGGTCTCCAAGGGCCGCACTAAGCCTTCTACACCCATATTATAGGGGAGCGCTCTTGCGCTCCCCTATAATATGTAGAAAACAGGCTATTTTTACTGCATTTTTGGTAATTTCAGACCACTTTGGATTCTCCTCTCTTTTAGGGTCGCCCACTTCCCCACCACTAGTTTTTTCGCCTAGAAAAATGCCCAGAATTTAGTCAACATGAAGAAACACCTCAGATTAAGCGGATTAAATTTTAATATAGCAAATTAAAGAGTTAACAGTTAGTCTGTTATTTCACGTTTGTGTTTTTTCAGGAAACGATGATGATGTTCCGGCAGTGAGTCTGCCCATTATCGACAGCCTTCATCCGAGACCTCCCTATCTTCCGCTCAGTTTTCCCAAAGATTTAGCTGACAGGTAACGGAGTTTATTTTTGCTTAACGTCCGTTTTTGCCACAACATTAATGTATATTGTTGACTACGTATATTCGTATGCTGGCTTGTAATGTAGGTTTCAGCTGTGTAAAATTGATTTAACGTTATATATTTTCTGTATTGGAAAGTGTGCTAAGGTCATGTTATGTCTATCAGAGGTTGCGAGGAGACAATCAAGACAACGAATCATTGAAAAAGGGTTAGCCTGTAGACATTGAAAAACAGAGCTTTAGTACGATGTGGGAGAGGTCCAAAGGGAATGTGTTAGTTCTGATTATTCGTTTTGCTTAGGCTACTGCCTTTACATGGAAATCCTCCTGTATGGTTCATTGGGCAGTTTGTGAGATATTTGATGAAACCCATGCCGGCATTAGAAAAACGAATTTCTGATGCCAAAACAAAACTAGGCTTCCAGAATCCGATTGTTGGGTAAGTGTTGATGAGATTTTACGTAGTGTACAGTAGTATGCCTGGATTTATTGACAAATGATAGAGCAGAGAATTGTTAGCAATTTTACTGTCATGCTTTTATGTGCTTAATTAATTTCGTTTGTATGTTTGTAATTGAGTTGCACTGCACTGCCATATGTTGGATATTTTGAAAGTTTCTTTTTCCAAGTCCAATTTGTTTTACGATGATGGGATCATAAAACATCCTTTCTTAATCATTCTGATTTTTGTGGTTTTTCCTACCGATTAGTAGTAGTTTTAGTGAAAGCTTAGGGGTGTTGTGGTATCAGGTACCATAATATTTTACTGGTTTTTAGTCTTCATGTGAGAAGAACCGATAAGCTTGGTGGTGAAGCTCAATTTCATGCTTTATCGGAGTACATGTATTGGGCCGAGGAATATTTTTCTCTGTTAGATATTGAAAATGGATCAAAAGTTAAACGACGCATTTATCTAGCGACTGATGAGCCTACATTGCTTCGAGAAGCCAAAAAACAGTATGCGGTTTTATATTATTTTGCTTCTAATTGCAGGAGTGTTTAGAAACAGAAGGTTTCTGATTTACTAATTGACTGCGTTTATTTTTTCTGTTGAATTGATGTAGAGAGAGACACATAGCAATTACTCATAAATTTCCTTATTAAACACTGATTTATTGATTTGAATTGATACTGTTTTAGATATCCAGATTATATTATTTTGGGTGATCGGGATGTTGCAGCTTCTGCTCAGTTGGGCAGCCGTTACTCCGAGACTTCTCTATACGGTGTCATTTTAGACATTCACTTTTTATCTCTAACGGACTACTTGGTTTGCACCTTTTCTTCCCAGGTTTGTATATGTACAATTTTCCTGCTGTGTAGTTGTACGCAAAACGCTCTGAAAATGTCTGTTATTATTAGCTAATATATTTGGCTACTCCTCTTGCTTGAATTTGAGGAGGCTTTTCGTTGATTTAATTTAATCAATAACAGTTTAGTGATGTTGTGATTGACCACCAGTAGAGAGTTATAGCATATCCGTAGTTGTGCTTCGTGCTATGTTTGCTTACGTACTACTTACATAGTTACATCCACTCTTCAGTTTCTGTCTGTTTCTTCAGTTTCAATTTGTTCCAGGTATGTCGAATTGCTTATGAACTGATGCAAACCTATCATGCTGATGCTTCCAGTCGTTTTCATTCCTTGGATGATATCTATTATTTTGGTGGCCAGGAGGGTCATGAACAGGAGGCTGTCATGGCCCATACTCCGGCCACTGGTTCCGAAATAGAGCTTCAGGTTGGCGACATCATTGGTGTTGCCGGTAATCATTGGGATGGCTGGTCTAAAGGTACGTAACAAGACCAGTAACAGAAGGTAACCTTTATGGTTTTAGGCAGACAACACTAAGGTTATTATAATAGAAATTAGGTTTAGGTGTTTGTATGTGGTTCATTTTTGTGAGAATTGGTCTGAGCTAATGCATATTGTAGTGTCTAGTGTATAAAGAAGTTTTTCAGGAACAGGCAGTCAATTTTGTTTAAACAAAAGTGATTTGTTTAATCCGTAGAGTTGTCAGTTTTAATTTTCTCAAATGCGAACTGTGCTTTCAGTTTGCTGCTTTATTATTATGTAATTGTGTTGTAAAACCCGAACGGTTGCATTGGCTTAGTTTTTCAAAAGTACTGCCTACTTCTATGGCAATGCTGCTGGTTGATTACTACTATCAAGAGTACATAAATCGTAAGAATATGACAAGCGTCACTCTATGCAGTGAAGGCAAAAACTATGCTATGCGCGTTAACGGATGACCCCCTACACAAATTGCCCCCCTCTCATACCGGCCCTATTTAGGTACGGGGTCCAAACGGGGTTTCTCATTCGCTTACTATATTATGTACATCTATGTGTTAAACATGCACGATTGCACGCTTATACCACCTCCCCAAGTTGGACCCTTGTTAATTTCAACGTGTACTTAAATAAAGCAGTGAGCGACTCCTGTTTGGATCCAAACCTATATAGGGCCGTGTGACAGGGGGTGGTCAGTTTGGGGGGGGGCAGCCGTTAGCGCGCACAGCATATGTACTTTTTGTTTTCGCTGCATGGAGTGTGACGCTTGCCATAGTCTTATCATTATGTATGTACTCTTGATAGCAGATAATAGTGTGACACCAGCCAGCCAGGCTTTCTATTGTCAGCTGCTGGGCCATCTTCTGCACGCAAAAAGCCCATTGACATTGCATTTGCGTTCCTATTAAATCAAACATGGCACCGCTGTGCCAACATTCTAAAGCTCTAAACGGACATCCAAGTATAATATCAATATGGCAAGTGTGCATACACAACCACATGTGGGTATTTGTTGATGTTGATGTTGGCTGGCAATGATGAGAACCATGGAGTCTCTACAGGAGGTAAATAGACAAGAATAAAAATGCTCCGGTGGAGCATGAAAAATGCAATATGGGTGACATTCGGTTGTAAATGGACAGAGGACTAGGTTTTAAAACG